>JAACYV020235530.1:0-18622 GCA_009936425.2 Chrysaora fuscescens | reverse complement strand
TTATATGCAAAAAGCTGAGAAAGAAAATAACAATAAAAATGAATGAAACTAGCAAAGGGCCTAAATACTTCGTGACATACAATAGCCCAGTAGATAGAGAAAGATAGAGAAAGATAAAGTATTTCAATGCATACTTCTCCAAACCCTTCTTCCTTCTCTTCACCACATAACAGACAAAATTAGCTAAAGAGCCCTTGAATAGAAATCAAAAGCTTACTTTACTGATTCTACAAGCTCAGTTCTCGTTGCAATTGTATGATGGAAGGTGGAGATAAGAGTGATAACGACGACTTTCAATCTGAACAAATGAATAACCAGTAGAATGGGAGGCGAACGTATTTGGTAACATATTCACAAGCAGACCGAAAGAAGTTCGCCACACGAGAGCATTTTGGGTGCATGGTGGAAAGATATTTTAATGAGGGTATATCCAAAGCCAAAGTGGAACACTGGGCCTGTTGCTTAGAACAGCATAAGAATGGGGGTGATCATTACCATCTATGTCTAAAATTGTCCGCACCAAAATAGTGGATCAGCGTTAAGGAAAGGATGGTATCAGAGCAAGACATCATGTTACACTTTTCCGACAAGCACAAGCACTACACTGCAGCCTACCGCTATGTGTGTAAGCCCGACAAGGATGTTTTCCACAGTTCAAATCACCCTGACCTAAGAAATGCAAACTCACCGAAAACGAACAAATCCACCAAAGCCTATCGCGAGTCTCGTAAACGCAAGGCTGAATCATCAGGCAAGCATCAGCCTAGCAATGCACGACCGAAAAAAGCACGACGACTTTCTAATGAGGATGTTTCAAAAATCATCGTCCGCAACAACATGAAAAGAGAAAAGGAGCTGTTCGCCCTGGCGAAAAAAAGAAGAGATGCAGGGGAAAGTGACCTCGCTAATTTCATTTTGGCAAAGTCTTCCAAGTCTATCTATGGCATACAGGAAAATGATTTTGCTGCAATTATGAGAGATGCTTTGATAAGAGGCAGAGGGAAGTTCAGGAACATTTTGATCATTGGTCCGGCCAACTGCGCGAAGACATTTATCCTCAATCCATTAGAGAAGATTTTTTATGTTTTTAGCAATCCATCGAATGACAAGTATGCAGAAGTGATCATTTTGCAAGATTTTAGATGGAGCAGGGATGCCATTCCGTGGAAAGACGGTCAAACTCCCTGCACCAAAAAACCAATATGGCGGAGATGTGGTCATATGCAAAGACACACCGATCTTTGCAACAAGTAAAGATATAGTCAGGTACCGCGGAGCATATAATGCAAGCGATGACAGAGAAACCGAGATGATGTCTGTCTGATGAAGAGTAGTAGAGTTTTATCATCAGATTTCTCAAAGTAAGCAAAAGCACAAATCCCCTTGTGAGCGATGTTTTGCTGAGTTAATTTTCAAAGGAGAAGAACTGCAACATTTCTGACAGTTACGAATTCTATATAGCACGTTACTGACGCGTTACTGACGTGTTACTGACGCGTTACTGCACGCGTTACTGTAGGATGACTGTGCATTTGCTCTTGATTCAACGCGTTACTACGCGCTACTGCTATATAAAAAATATATATAATTATTTTATGATAGATCAGTAACGCGTGGTAACGCGTCGAAATTAGGATAGTTTCACATAAAATGCAATAGCAGCGGCAGTAACGCGTGCAGTAACGCGTAGTAACGCGCAGTAACGCGTCAGTAATAGCAATGTCCTTACTGTATTCATGTTTTGTTATATTCTGATAAACTGATTAAGCACTGCAATATGTGCAATCGATTCTTGGATTTGATCTCATCAGCTTAAACCCCTTCATTTCGTGAAGGGAATTTAAACTTTTCATTGTCAGTTGCAAAAATTCTGATAAATGTTGTTGCAAAGCTACATTCAAATGTAAGAGGGTCATTGACCTTGGTCAATTTGATCAAACCCAATACTTGTCCAAGATGTTTTCTCTCAAGAGCCTAATCGCCTACCCCAATAATCTGTAGATAGTATGTCCGGGCTATGACATCCAAGAATCGATTACACACTTGTACCTTACAGACTCAGGAATATAAAACTACGTCGAATGCATGCTAACAGTTAATATTTTATTCGTTGGCCCTTTGCTTTCACAATCATGGCTATGCGTTTGTCCATTGAGTCTAGTGTACGGTCAATCACATCAGTGGAGAAATTCAGCAATGTATTTCTGACACTGTTGGAAAACTCTCCTGGCTCAAAATGAAACTTTTCTTTCTACCGCGTTGTGTGACTTTGTTGAGAATTGATATTTGAGAAGATTTGACAAATTTTGCAGTTGACATCGCGTCCATTACCCAAGGGGTCGTTTCATTAAAATTTATGCCAACGGTTTTTTATGATTTCTCGAATTTCAGATGCCAAAATTCAAATAAATTTTCGAAGAAAGAGCGAAATAACAAAACTCGTAATGAAAACCCACGAATTAGTTATGAGGCGGCAGAAAAATCAATGATGGTAATCCCTTTTTTTCTTGCTCAGTTTATTACTTAAAAACTGCTACCGCGGAGAGTGAAATATCGACAGGACGGAGATAAGATTATCACGTGCAAAAAATGGCATAAGCAGCAAAATTTGGATATTGATAGTTTTACCTTGCAGGGTATTATTTTATGGTTAAACGCCTAATAATATGTGTATTTTAAATGCTACCCTGGATTCACAATCCCGCAAACTCTGGTTGTACCATAGTATCTGTGCAAAATAGCGGGTGCACAGGAGCTATGAATTGACTTTTTGTGACTTACCATGGAAACTAATTTACAGCAAAGTCAGCAAAGTCTAGAATATATTTTTCCCTTTTTAAAATTGCATTTTGTAAAAACTTTCAATTAGCTTTCGTTGAACTAACTTTTTAATTTTTAATAACTTAAACAATTTTCTTTCTGATTAAGATTCATTACCAATTGTACAACAGGTCAAAAATAATCCGTTAATCTTAAAAGTATATATATTTTTGTAATCTATGTAATTTAGAGTATATGTTTTTGGATGTACTGTAAATTTTCGGATATAATAATTAAAAACTATATAGTTTGTCTGTTTATCTCTGACTATATTCTACCGAATGGTATTTTGCGAAATGTGATCCACCGAACATGCTGGATGAAAACCAAGCGGATGGAAGAAAGCGACGGGTGGCAACGGCCAAGCATCATCCACGACGACGGCAAGACCAGAGATTACAGGTTTCGAAACATTAGAGAAAGAATATGAAGCAGCAATTGAGCTGCTGAAGGAAAGATTTTGCTATACCAGTTTTGATCAAAAGAGCAAATCTGAATGGTAGCTACTTTTGATCCTGATGTAGTGTTTGATGCGGGAAATACTATATAATTGCGTGCATTACACGACTAAATTGGAAACCCAGAGGGCTATCGATACAGAGAGCTTGAAACACTAAATTTTGATCAGGTTTCATATGCCTCAATTATTCTACTGGCTTTATTTACAGAATATCGCATCAGATACGATGGTAAATGATGCGCGGAGCTGGTTGAAGCACAAAGTGTGGAATGTACAAGAGATTAAAAAAAAAACACTCAATCAAGAGATCAACACGTTTATCGGATTTTTAAACACGGGTCACAAGTCAGGCCAAACTTTTTGAAGAGAAAAGAGGTTCCAACTAGTAGTGGCTTGCTAGCTGCGAAAAATACGGTCCCTTTTTGTAATGAAAAGCACACTGAAGTCGTAAACCGCGAATGCCCGCAGGAAACACGCGCCTCCTGGAATTTACATTTCTATAACCGTAGCAACTGTTTGTTTTTTTTTGTTTATCTATATATAATCTATAATATCTATATACTATCTATAATCTGTTTTTTTCTATTAAAGCCATTACCCAGTAATATTGCATTAAAACTTCCTACAGTACAATACGTAAAGTCATACGATTGCTATAAATACGGGTTAAATAATAATTTAACCAGATTTAATGGTCGAAAGAAATTAGTTTTATAGGTCAGAGGATAAGGAATTTATTAATGAGGGTTTAGAACGAGGTCGTTTGTTATTCTGCGAAAATCCTTTTATTTATGGTCTTGTTTTGCTGTTCTTGCTATCTCGTTTGCTAAGTGCTTCTAATGGGCTCCTGAAGGTTTAGTCATTCCTGCGTGTTAATCCTGTTTGCTTATCTATAAAGTCGTGTCGTTGGTATTCCTTGTAATTATATTGTTCTGTTAGGTTATTTGGGGATTGAGATAACTGACCTTTTGTTGATTTTGTTATCATGCGATATTGCGTTCTCGCATGCTGGGCCATTAGGAATTCTGTGCTTTATGCATTCAGTTTTGTTAAGGTACGATCAACGTGATACAGTTTTCTTGAAGCTCTGTTTTTCTATCTTTTGATTATCGACTTTATTGCGGTGCTTTTGAATTTGGAAGAAGAGTGGGTCCTGAAATTGGCAGAGAAATCAATCTATGTTGGGCAGTGGGATCGTTCTATATCATTTATATATTTAGGATTTCCACTTGTAGCAATTCTTCTATTGCTTTTCCGACCCGGGCCTGGCGGATTTACTCATTTACCTACTTTATAGCTTATAGCTTTGGGTTCCAATTCTCAATGATATATTTCACACGCTCTGCCTCTCCTGTTGCCGTTATGGGGGACAACCCCCAGCTCAAGGCTATCGCAGCAATGATTGACAACCTCTTTGTAGTTTTATATTTATTATTCTACCTGGGTAATGAGTATTATTTTGGCTGGTATTCTCGATATGGCCAGTAAGGATGTAATTGTATTTTAAGTATCGTGTTTCTCGTAAGGGTTATCGAAATTCGTGGATTACTCTGCAGCAGTCGCATCAGGTTAGGACGAGGAGACGTTCTCCTTCGCTGATCCGCCTAGACAACCCTACGAATGACAAGAGACTTGTTCATTGTTTATTTTGGTACCTTTTTTGTTGTTGTTTTGTTTTCTTCCCTGCTGTGTTTATGCCTTGATACTTTGCGAATGGCGTGATTTTTCCATTTCCCTATTCATCCACAGGCAGGAAGGGTTTTGGAGGGTTCAGCAATATGTGGTTCGCTGTAACAGTTGTTGGTTGAATTTGTATGTGGGTAAGGGGCAATCTGGGTGTAGTTACCTTCAGTCTATGATAAAGAAACATTTGAACAAGCTTTGGTCACAGGAAGGCCTAAGTTTAATGAGTGCGGGAATTTTATCCACAATTTTGTCCTATTTGTGTTTTGTATTGGACTTTTAAGAAGTGCGTCTGCCCGAGGATAGCTGAGCTACAGAAAATAAGGGGTCAGCTTCAGAAAATAAGGGGTCAGGGTTGGTTTCAGTGCGCTACGGCATCCAGCGCGAATTACTTTTTTCTCCTGGGTACTCTACAGCATTGCTACCAGGCGATTGTCCTAGCGAGACCAATTTCTGCGACGGCTTATCAACAAGACTAGTTCTATCAAACAACTCCATCTCCGTGTACAACTATATGCAGGGACCGTAGCTGGTCGAATTCACTTCCTGAACAATGTCATGGGCGTCGCTAATTTCATTACCGAAGCTGGGAAAGGGCGCCTGACATTTGTATTTCTTCTGATGCAGCAGTAAGTACATTTTTTGCAGCTTATTATGGAGTCCAATGGTTCGCTGAAGCCTGGCCCGAAAATATTAACATGCTCATCTTCGCCTTAAAAGAGGTTATTCTTATGGTATTGGCGGCAATAATAGGGTGTCAGTGAGCGCGTAAACACGTTTCTTTCTAGTGCGATATTATAAAAGAAAAAAAAACAACCTCGGATCGTCTCTATATTAAGCTTAACTACTTTACGCCTCATCACTTTGGGTGTTGCTGTACTGGTATCTTAGCCCGTGCTAATACTGAATTATGTGATGTTTCGGCGTTGCTGCTTTAGTTGATATATAGATAATGCATGGATAGCGATATTCCTTTAGATACGATATGCCAAATATTAACGTACATGTCTCAAACTAAAAATATCAACAGATATTTCAGATAAGTAAACCTGAACTTTCAAAGAGTCGTTCTTGACGGATCTTGGATTGATTATCAAGGCTCGTCAAATGTCTTTTCATATGGGTTTTAAACAGCTATTGCAAGGAAAGTCCTCTCATATTAACTGGAATGTCATTCCAAGCCTTCTAAGTGGTAAACGTTTAAATGTAAGTGGTCTGAGACTTGAACTCTCAACAGTTTTTTGAGTAGGGCGGCCACTATGGCAACATTCTGGGTGTTCCTGTTTATTTTCTACAATCGAGTGGAATTGTGATGCCTATAAAGTTTATATTAACCTTCCGCCGAGTTAGTTTGGGTCTGCTTCAAAGGCTTAAGCAGATGCTAAGTTTGGCTAGCTAATGACTTATTTGGGTAACGAGTTTTCCTCTCATTTGCTGTGTTGGTTTGGATTAAATCTTATTGCAGGGAATTTCAAACACAAGTCAGATTGAGTTTTTGTCTAGATAATTCGACATTGTTTTATGAATTTACCTTGATTTTACAAGAACTAGCATTGTATAAACATCTCTTACCCTAAATCACAAATGAGAAGAACTATCATCACTAATCAATACGTTAGTTCTGGGTGAAAAATATCCCCTTTCCATCTTTTTGGGTATGTTTTTGAATCAGCAACGTGGCTAATTTCTGTCAATGTTTCCGCTATTTCATATTTTGTGCTGTTTTGGTTATCTGGGTTTCAAATTACTAATTTAATTTTATGAAGAACTAAGGGTGCTACGGTTGTAGCATTTTGTTTTTATAAAGTTTAAAATTTCATTGACTAAATTGTAATTATATTTTGTGTGTCTACTACGGAGATACATCACTGTTCTTTGATATTTTATGCTATGTTTGAATTAATCGGTATTGGTGTCTTTGCGAGGGATTTAGAATTGCACTTGTTTTAATACATTCGTCGTAATATGTGCTCTGCTGACTGAGTGTCATTCTGTTTATTGTGGTAGTGCCGGTTTGGCACAACCCTCTTTTTCATAAGCACTCCGCTGAGTGCCACTGTGTTTATTATTGTAGTGCCAGTTGTGAACATCCTTTTTTTAGGTACTCTGGAGAGTGCAATTTTGTTTATTGTGGTAGTGCCGTCTTGGCACAACCCTCTTCCTTATAGGCACTCCGCTGAGTGCCATTGTGTTTATTGTGGTAGTGCCAGTGTTGCACGCCCTCATTGTATAGGTACTCTGGAGAGTGCCATTGTGTTTATTGTGGTAGTGCCAGTTTTGCACACCCTCATTGTATAGGTACTCTGGAGAGTGCCATGGTGTTAATTGTGGTAGTGCCGGTTTGGCACACCCTGATTGATATGCGCTCTGGTGAGTGCTATTATGGTTATTGTCACCCAGGATGCAGAGCTTTTTATTGGCAGATTAGGCTAAGCCTCAATCAATCTACTTGCCTTTTGTTTCCTTATGAGGGACGGTTTGGCACACGTTATGGTGACGTCAACTGTTTGAGTCCCTCAGTTATGATTTATTGTTTGGAATTTAAGCATTTATCTCTTTGGGCTGATCTCTTTTTTATTTTTATGTTTTTTTTTGGGGTGGCAGGGAGTCTGTATCTTTTTTCTTTTACGTTTGGTGGGGTCACACTTCGTGTTCTGTGGCCGATTTGCTTTGCAAGCTGGGATCACCGCTCGTAAAAGTGATTCTTCGCTCAAAGAAACAAAGGGCTGGTACACTGACCGCCCAGTTTCTTGAGAAAACCATTAAATACGGGTTAAATAATAATCTAACCAGAGTTAATGGTCGAAAGAAATTAGTTTTATAGGTCAAAAGATAAGGAGTTTATTAATGAGGGTTCAGAACGAGGTCGCTTGTTATTCTGCAAGAATCCCTTTATTTACGGTCCTGTTAATCCTGTTTGCTTATCTATAAATTTTGTCGTTGGTATTCCTTGCACACATAATTATATTGTGCTGTTAGGTCTTTTGGGGAATGAGATAACTGACCTTTTGTTGATTGCCAGGTGTTCCGGCCGGTTTGCTTTGCAAGCTGGGATCACCGCTCGTAAAAGTGATTCTTCGCTCAAGGAACAAAGGGCTGGTACACTGACCGCCCAGTTTCTTGAGAAAAACATTAATAGCTTTATATAACTAACGCAGACTAGATTTCAGTTTGATGGAAAAAGATGAGTAGCTACAGAAAATAGAAAAAGGTCTTTTTATCGAATCGCATTCTGCTATTTATGATTGTTGAACTAGTTAGCTAGAAAGTGAAAGTAATTCTCAACAATTGGTCCACCGATACCCGAAGGATAGAGTGCAGCAGAATGGAAGAAAAGAACGTCGAACCGAGCAGTAGCGACGAAATTTATAAATAAAGCCGAAGAATGTATGAAAGAACAAGACAAAAATATCGACCATCGGAAACTAAAGCAATATAAAAAACATTATCAGAGAAAATGCAAAACTTAAGCAGAATGGATGATGAAATTCTCGATCAACTCATAGAGAACGATGTCGATGAAGAAGCTATCAAAACCGAAGCCGAAGGTGCCAGTGAGGTACAGGAAAAGATCGCTCTCCGTCTTACTGCTATCGAAGAATCACTAAAAGAGATCAGTGAAGTCGATCTTTACCTAGGAGTGCATCTAATGAAAGTTTAATTTCCATTACTTCAGCTCAGTCTAATATCTTGCAAAACAAGAAGCGAAGAAAGGCCAAGCTTCCCCAGTTAGAGTTGAAGAAATTCGGAGGCAAGGTGGCGGAGTGGCAAGAATTTTGGAACGCTTTCCGAAGTGCTATTCACGAGGATAGCGACTTTGAAGATGTTGATAAATTCAAGTATCTCAGAAGTTACTTGGAAGAACCGGCTCGCAGCGTAATTACTGGATTTACACTGACAAATAAAAACTACGCAGCCGCATTGGAGTTATTGAAAAAACGATTTGCCAAACCTAGTTTAATAAAACGAGCACACATAAAGGAGCTTATAAATTTACAGCCTGTTTTCAACGAAAAGAGTGTAGCAGGACTCAGAACATTACACGATGAAATTGAAACGCACTTTCGTGGCCTAGAAGCCCTTGGAGTAGAGAAAGAATCCTACTCTAGCATAGTGGTTCCAGTTCTTATGGAAAAAATTCCTGAAAATCTTCGTTATAACATGATCAGGTTTGGTAAAAACCACTTAGAATGGAACGTTGATGAATTGATTGAGGCATTAGAAGCCGAGCTTGAAGTTCACGAGAGTCACATGCCCATTTTCGAGAATCTGACCCCAGCGATGGGAGGCCAACAAGGACAGCAACAACAACAACCGAGTAGGCCTTATCAGTATCAGCAACATGGCAGACAGGAACTGCGCCAAGGAACGGCTACTGCATTGTTTAATGGCAGAAGCAGAGATACGAAGAAATGCACATTTTGTTTGCAAGAACACTTGGCAGAAGACTGTTAAAGATCCAGTGGAGCGTAAGAGCATTTTGATTAAGTATGGAAAATGTTTTCTTTGCCTTATATCAGGTCATCGTAGTTTTAAATGTCGCTCAACTAATGTTTGCAAGAAATGTAAAGCCAAATACCACTTTGCGATTTGCGAATCAAACCCTGGTGCTATCAAGGAAGCACAGCCGCAGTTTAAGACACCTAGTGCGCCTAGCGAACCTCAGCTTAATCCAGGAGCATCTTCTTGGGTTGGGAGCACCGGTTCTGGTTCTGACAAAAGTGTTGTGTTACAAACAGCCTTGGCCAACGTGAATGGAAGGAGGGTAGAGTAAGAGTCCTTTTTCACACAGGAAGTCATCAATCGTTTATAACATCCAAGACTGTAGCTAGGTTAGGAATTAGGCCAGAGAAGAGAGAGATTTTAGGCATAAAGGAGTTTGGTACACGGACGCTAAAGTAAGAATGAGAGATGTGGTTAAGATATCCTTAGGAGCAATGAAAGAGGAAGAATCTGTAACTATTGAAGCCTTTGTTGTAGATCATATTGCATCTATTCCTAAAATACACTTTGAATCGATTAAAAATGATTACTCTCATTTGAAGAAGGTATGGTTTTCAGATATGTCCAGCAGTGAAGATGAATTGACAATTGACTGTCTAGTTGGATCAGATTTTATATGGGCCTTCCAGAAGGGCGAAACTATACGAGGGGGGCCTGGAGACCCCATAGTAGTGAGAACGACGCTCGGATGGGTGCTATCAGGACCACTACAGGGTAAGTTTTCTGATTCCCGTGATATTTGCAATGCTAATTTGATCACTGATAATTCATTAATTACACAGGCCGAACACCGTGAGATTGACAACAATGTTAAGAAATTATGGGACCTTGACAATATAGGTATTAGAGGTTCTGATCAAGTTCATGAAAATGTCCTTGACAGTGTTTCTTTTAATGGTGAAAGATATCCTGTAGGCTTGCCTTGGAAAGCAGGTCATCAACAGCTGCCAATGTTTGTGTTTCAAGATTAGAAGGTCTGGTAAGAAAGCTCAAGAAGTCACCTGAACTTCTTGAAAAGTATGATGAGGTTATTGCTGAACAAGTAAAATCAGGTGTCATAGAAACCATTTCAGATCAAGAACCTGCAGGGAAGACTACATATATACCTCATAGAGCTGTTGTGAGAGACATGGCTGAAACAACTAAGATACGAGTCGTGTATGATGCATCGTGTAAATCAAGAAAATCTGAACCATCTTTGAATGAGTGTTTACATGTAGGACCCTCATTAACTCCGTTAATTTTTAATGTTCTACTAAGGTTTAGAATGCAGAATGTAGCTCTAGTGAGTGATATTGTAAAGGCCTTCCTAAATATTGAGGTTAAACCTGCAGACCGTGATGCATTGAGATTTCTGTGGCTCAAAGATATTCACGCTGAACAGCCTGAGATAATTGCATATAGATTTACACGCGTCTGTTTTGGGCTAACTTCTTCTCCTTTTCTCAAACAATGTGTGTTAAGACATCATATTGATAAGTTCAAAGATACTGACCCAGCACTTGCTACAAAACTTATCGAAGGGTTTTTCGTAGATGACCTAGTGACTGTTTGTCAAGATACGCAGGAAACGTCAACCTTGTATGAAAAGGCTAAAGAGCGAATGAAAGATGGAGGCTTTGTATTAAAAAAATGGAAAACAAATGATAGTCAGTTATCCAAACTCATAAACAAGAAAGAATGAAAACTAGAGCGGCCGATAGAACTCTCATTTAGTGCAGAAACATTAGCTCAGGATAAGACGAAAGAAGACACTTGTAAGGTTCTAGGAATAGGCTGGAATCGTCAGACAGACACATTAGAACCTGACTTAGGTAAGGTTGAAAGAGGGCCAAATGCAAGACCTACAAAAAGGAGTATCCTAAGTACAGTTGCAACTTTGTATGATCCATTAGGATTTACAAGCCCAGTAGCAGTCAACGCTAAAATTCTTTTCCAAGAAATGTGTAAAAAAACACATCTTGGGATGATCCCCTCCCAACCGATAAGCAATTTAGATGGGAAGCCTGGGTGGAAGACTTGATTGATGATTGTACTATTACCATCCCCAGAAGTATCTTAAATGAAGATAAAGATAAAGTACTTAGCTATGAGCTTCACAGCTTTGCAGATGCCAGCCAAAAAGCATATTGTGCCATGGTGTATCTGTTATGCAAAACTGAGAAAGGGTCATATTCTAGATTGTTGTGTGCGAAAACAAGAGTTGCTGCTTTGAAGACACTTAGAATACCTCGCTTAGAACTCATGTCAGCGAGAATTTTAGCTTCACTTGTAGAAACAGTAAAGAAGGCTACTTGTTCTCAAATCAAGATAGATAATGTAAGGTACTGGCTGAACAGCAAAACCGCTCTCCACTGGATCAACAACAGTGGAGAGTGGAAGCAATTCGTCCAGCATCGACTGAATGAGATTTTGAAGATTAGTGACAAGCAAGATTGAAGACATGTGAGCGGAATCGAAAACCCAGCGGATTTAGGATCCAGAGGAGTTAAAGCTACATTTTTGAGAGACAGCAAACTATGATGGCAAGGACCACACTGGTTGTGTAAGACCGTGCAATATTGGCCCAAGAATATGTTCGTGGATGAATCTGAGGAGATAAGTGAAGAGAGAAAAAAGGTTCAAGTTGTTGTAACGACAGTAAATACGTCTGAGGGTGAAAGCTTGAGCAATATTGTAAGACTTGAGGAGTTTAGTACTCTTAATTAACTTCTCCGTGTAACGGCCTATGTGTATAGGTTTGTAAAAAATGTGAAAGAGAAGAGAAAGGGTGAACAGATCAATGCGGAAAGACTCAGTGTTGATGAGATTAAGAATGCAGAGCTTAACTGGATTACAACTGTTTTAGATGCTCATGAAAGAGTTCAGCATTGTGGTTTAAGATCTACCCTTGCGCTGAATTAAGATCACGCTTTTAGGTACTACAAGGGAGTCAACAAGTTAATAAAATTATCAACAAATCTTTTATTTGCAGGAAGCTAGAGGGAAAGCCCTTTGCTCCTCCTCCCACAGCTGCCCTACCAGATTTTTGAGTGCAACAATTTCCACCATTTAGTCACACAGGATTAGACTTTGCAGGTCCATTGTATGTGAAGGATAAACAAGGTAATTTGACCAAGACCTACATAGCATTATTCACTTGCTGTGCGACTAGAGGTTTGCATCTAGAATTAGTAAACAACATGGATACTGCAAATTTTCCAGTCCTCATGATCTCCGATAATGCTAAGACGTCAACGTCAAAGATAACGTGTTCCACAGTTATTTAGAAACTCGAAGGGTAAAGTGGAGATTTAATTTAGAACGGGCTCCCTGGACAGGTGGTTTCTTTGAGAGAATGGTAGGCAGTGTTAAACGTTGCCTGAGAAAAGTGATTGGTAATGCCAAGTTATCATTTGATAAGTTGAGTACTGTATTAACCGAAATGGAAAGAACGCTTAACTCAAGACCATTCACGTATCTTTATGATGAACCAGGTCAGGTTTTAACACCTTCACATCTTATTCACGGTGTAAGATTATTTCTCTCCCAGATTGGAGTAGTAATTGATTTTGAAAACGCTAATTACGAAACACGATCTTCTATGTCGAAGAGATTTATGTATCTTGCCAAGGTATTAAATCATTTCTGGTATGAATGGAAAAAGAAGTATTTAATAGACTTGCGTGAATACTATAAAATAACTAATAATGTTTCTTCTCAAATTAAGCAGGATCAAATAGTTCTAATTCATGAAGAAAACACAAAACGTGGATTGTGGAAAATCGGAATTGTCCAGGATCTAATCACTGGCAGAGATGGTATGGTAAGAGGTGCAGTTGTAAGGAAGATTATTAAGGGTAAGCACGAATTACTTAATAGACCTTTGCAAAAATTTTACCCACTCGAAATATCGTCAGTTACGTATCAGGATAGTGAATGTAGAAAGGAGTCGAACGAGATGAGAGATTTTAAGAATGTAGAGGTTCCGGAAGAAAGACCCTTGTCAGCAAAACAAAACCGTTGCTCGAGATCCGCAGTTAAAGATGCGCGCTGGAAAACGCAGCTTATGCTTGACCTGTAATTCACAGATCAAGGAGGGGGGTGTCGTAAACCACGAATGCTCGCAGGACACACACGTCCTCTGGAATTTGCATTTCTATAACCGTAGCTAATGTTTGTTTATCTATAATCTGTTTTTTCTATTATAACCGTTACCCAGTAATATTGTATTAAAACTTCCTACAGGACAATACGTATTGTATTAAAACATCCTACAGTACAATACGTAAAGTCATACAATTTTTATAATAGCTTGATATAACTAACGCAGATTAGATTTCTGTTTGATGGAAAAAGATGAGTAGCTACAGAAAATAATGTCTTTTTATCGAATCGCATTCTGCTATTTATGAACTAGTTAGCTAGAAAGTGAAAGAAATTCTCAACAAAGTTAAAAGGTTATTGATTCGCAACATAATAAGAATGTAGTAAGAACATCCGGTGGATGTTCTAATTGACTTGAAAAAGGTTACACGGCCTTTGGTTGCCGCTCATCGCAACGCTGTAATATAAGTAAACATCGCGAGAAAGCACCTCCAATAGAAGCATTGGAAAGCCCACGCTAAGTCCAGTGCTCCAATTGCTAGTCACACAAATTCTAATCCATGTTCTAGAGAATGGTTGTAAATAGTTTATTGTAGTTAGTTCTAAATAAATGAATTATGACTGTAATTCTGTGATAACTGTAGTTTCCTTCTTATCATTAATATAAGTAAATTTTCAATTTGTACGGCCCCCTGAAAATACCTGGATAAATGAGTTTAAGAAGTAAAAATTGAAGAAATTTTAGAGCAGTTTCAAGCAATAGTTTGCAATAGTTTGCAATAATAGCAATAGTTTGGAGCAGTGTCAAGCAATAGTAGTAGCAACAACTAAAAAATGGCATCTCTCAATTCTTACTGGATGCAACCCTAAGGCATCATGATAAAAAGTATGCATCAGAATATCCTGAATATTTTACTTAACTAAAGAATTTTCAAGATAAAGTATTGAAAATCTATAAATCTCTATCAAAAGCAGCACTCTATCAAAAGCAAAACTTTGCATATAAGAAGGAGATTTTACACTTAGAAAATGGAAACGAACGGTGCTACTGTACCTAAACACATTAAAAATGAAGAAAAAGTACAGAAAGCTGAATCAAAAAAGTAATTGTTCGAGATTTAACATATGCTAAAGAATCATTAGCGGTTGTTAAGAAGATTAGGGGTAATATAAGACCACTTGTTTCTTGGGACATCAAAGAGGATATACTTGAATTCGATCTAGGCCATATGGTTGCAAAAAATACGAATCGCTCGCTATCAAATAAATTTGACCCTTGAGGTCTCATTACTCCTGCAACGCTAGGAGCTAGAGTTCTTTTCAAGGATTTTAATATCAAGAAAATAGATTGGGATGAGGAAAGTGCGAATAGGCTACAGAAAATTTTGGAAGAATTGGTTAGACTGTTTGTTGCCTTGTTAAGAGGTAAGAGGCAAAAATTTAAAGATGCCTATACGTTGAAGCAGTATGTGACGAGATTTCAAGTTGCTATCTGCATGGATTTGAAGATCCGAGTAATAAAGCTTATTTTGCTTCCATTTATTTTTTTGTCAGACATCAACAAGTTGTTAGTCTTAATTCTTGTGCTGGATGACTAGCATTGCTCTAATTAAGAAAATGACAATTCCAAGGCTGGAACTCATGTCAGCACGAGTACTCGTTACATTAATGGAAACTGTATATAAAGCCCTTAAAAGACAAGTAAAAATAGTTGGTGTAAAATACTGGCTGGACAGCAAAACTGCGTTTTCGAAATAAGGGCGAATGGAAGCAGTTTGAAGCTCACAGGGTAACATAGATTCTAACCTACTCTAGTGTTGGTGATTGGGGACATTGTCGTGGGATTCAAAATCTGTGCATATACCGGATCAAGGAGAGCCACAACCTTGAAATTTGGGAAGGGCCAAATGGTCTAGAGGTTAGAATTTTGGCCAAAAAGTATAACTTTAGAAGAGAAAAGTTGGTTAAGCAAAAGGAAAAGTGTACAACAAGCTTAGTTAATGAGACTAAACCCCTAATAGATATTAATATAATTTCTTTATTTAACAGGTTAATTAGAAGCACTGCTTGTATTCATAGATTCGTAGATAATTTGAAGTTGAAAGTCAAAGGGAATCAAATTAATTTGATGGAATTGGATGGCGATGAGATTGTAAGAGCCAAGAAGTACTGGGTTCTTAATGCCCATCAATCTCTTCATAGATCTGGAAACGTGTCGAAAGTAAAACAGTTCGATGTGTTTGAAGAAGCAGACCCTTTAAATGTAAGGGCAGACTGAAACATTCTGTTCTCGAGGTATGTGGAAATTTTCTGATTCCTATACCTTAAGATCATTATTTTTCTTCTTATCAAGAACTATCATACTGAACTGTATCATGGAGGTGTGAGAGCAACAATCGAATTATCCCTTAGAAAGTGTTGTACTTGTAAGAAATTTGAGGGTAAATCGTGCCTGCATTACCAGATTTTAGAATATGCAAGTCATCCACACTTGGTCAGACTGGCATAGAATTTGCAGGGCCACTTTTTGTTAACGTAGAGACAGATAAGATAGGCATATGTTCCACTTTTCACTTGTTGTGTAACTTGAGCTTTAAATTTATAGCTGGCGAGTGGCCTTTCTACAACTACACTATTTAATTGCTTTAGAATTTTTGTTTCTAAGAGGGGAGGAGCATTATTGCTTGTCGCAGACAACGCCGAAACGTTTCAAGGTACAGCAAAATATCTGACCAAGTTGCATAAGGATAAGGAAGTCAGGGGCATGATGTCACAGAAAGGTATCAACTGGAATTTAAACTTAGACAGAAGCTCATGGTGGGGAGGTTTCTTTGCACAATTTGTCAGGAGTGCTAAATGTTCTTCGAGAACGGTATTTTAGGGCACAGTAAACTTAACTCTGATGAATTGTCTACCATATTGACAGGAATAAAATCAACGTTGAATAAGAGGCCTTTGACATATTTTTACGACGAAATTGGCGAGGAGTTTTTAACTCATTTTAATTAAATTAATTTAATGCATGGTCGTAGGCAGATAGGTCTTTCAGGTATTCCCATCAATTTAACTGAAAGATTAGATGGTGGAAAAAGATGCGCATATTTTCTCAGGAATTTGCATCATTTTTGGAACACATGGAAGAAGGAATATGTAGCAGATTTACGAGAAAACTGTAAGTTTAATATGTTAATTGAAAAGAAGGAGATTTGGTTTTCATAATGGATGAAAACTTGAAGAGATCTTTCTGGAATATGAGAAAAATGAACGAAGTAGTAAATGGTATAGATGGAATAATTCGTGATAATAATTAGACCTCCGGAATTATCATCTTTTGTAAGAGAATCTGAGTCGAAAAAAGCGAGAGAGTAGAGGATGTGTGATAAAACGGAGGTAAGCGTGGGAGTGAAAATCGCAAAGTCAAAGTGAAAACTATTTTGTGAAAAAGGCATTACTGATTCTTTAGATATGGAAATAGCTGAATTTGAGATTATATGTTTTTTTTGCAGTATCAGCCATATCTTGCAAATAACATGTACAATAAGATTGCTTTACAAACAGACACAAACATTTCAGTGTTGAATGTCTTGTAAAAATCCAAACCATTGGAACTTCTGTCCGTGAGGCTTAATATTGTTCAAAGCCCTGTTTTGTAGCAAATTTTGTGGTTTATGGCGTACTAGATGCTGTGCTTCCTAAGGAGGATTATGTTGAGTATTAATTTTAGGGGCTTAGTGATGCGAGATTTACTAAGGCATATAACGCTGTACTATAATTTGTTTGTGGGGCATCTACCCCTTCAAGATACTCGTTTGCCTTGCTAATGTGTATCTTTTTGGTGGATTGAGTTTCAAGGAAGGAACCTTGTGCCTTTCATGACTTTGTTTTCTTTCTAGGTCAGTTGCGTATCGTGCCAGAGAAAACCCCAATCTCGCAAATAGCTGCAATGCTCTAGCTACCTGGTGATTTATAACGAGTTTTGTACTGTTGTTAAAGATCTGTCCCCTACTATATATTGCTGAAATTAAATGCATTTATCGTTTACTCAAATACAAGGCAATATCTGCCTACCTGCAATATTTTACACCAATCAGCAATGCAGATCCTTTCGAATTTTGTGTTCAACAAATTTGGTTGCAAGTGACACTGATGTTTGATAGTGAAGTTTGGTAAAAGTGACGATCAACACAATAGGGGACAAGACATTCTTGATGAAAAAAGGAAATGATTCACAGAGCTAAAATCTTTTGACTGAAGAGCTAGACTGGTAGTTGGTATGCTCATTATGCTACATGATATTAATAATAATGACAGTTCCCTTTTTCAGAAAACTTTTTTTAAGATTTTACGCGTGAACGCGACACTCAGGCCCCGTTTACACTATTCGGGATAACTTCTTATCCGGATAAAATGTTATCCGGATAAATCTCGTTAACACGGTTTTAGTAAACTTTTGTTGGGAAAACGCTGCCCGTCCAGACCACTGATGTCTTAATCTAGAGATCAGTTGTCCACACCAGTTCGGATATACCTTGAAATCGAGGA
Source organism: Chrysaora fuscescens (assembly GCA_009936425.2). Taxonomy (NCBI): domain Eukaryota; kingdom Metazoa; phylum Cnidaria; class Scyphozoa; order Semaeostomeae; family Pelagiidae; genus Chrysaora; species Chrysaora fuscescens. The sequence goes on along the minus strand of JAACYV020235530.1, from coordinate 528 downwards.
AAAAATATTATAATTATTTCTAACGCGCACGAAGCCGCTTTGCGGCGTCTTTACCTAAGTTCCTATGTCGTTTTCGTTCTCTGGCAGACTACGTGCGTCCATGTAGAGGTGAGGCAAATAAACTAGCCAGTTGTGATGGTGACCACGGATCAATTTACATTTCAAAGGCAGCAGCACGGAAAATCGTATTCACATTTGAAAGGCAACATAGATATCAACATAGATAAGATCCTTCTCACCGTGTTTAAGATTCTCCAGGGTAAAGCCCCTGATTATTTGAGGGATATGATTACTATTTACAATCCTGGCAGATCCTTGCGATCTAATGGTAGCCGAATTTTGAATGTACCCCGCTCTAATACAAAGAGTTGAGGCGATAGGGCTTTCAGCATTGCTGGACCCAGATTATGGAACTCACTTCCCATTGAGCTACGGATGACCAATAACATTGTAGAGTTTAAGTCAAGATTGAAGACTCATTTGTTCAAACTGGCATTCGAGGGATACTTGTAGTTTTATATCATTTTA
>JAACYV020235308.1:0-18644 GCA_009936425.2 Chrysaora fuscescens | reverse complement strand
TCAATATATTTTGCACCTCCTGGTAACGTCCTTGTAGTGTGGTATAGTAGTTCGTAGTTAGTGTCTTAGGTAATTCGTCATTGTAAACTTTTATATTGAATATAAAACAAAAAAACAAAAAAAACAACGACCTATCATTTGGTATGGTGAAGCAGCATTAAAAAAAAAACAAAACAAAAAACAAATATGAAAAAAGGCAAACCTTTCTCTCAATTCAAGGTTGTCATGCAATACTAGATCATTCTCCTTGCTTAACTCTTCAAACTTTTCCCTTGAACAAGTAGGAATTCTGTCTGCTTTTTTGTTGGTTGAGATCGCACCATAAGTTGCTATGGCTGCAGCAACAAATTTTGCCTTCATATTTCCACCTGAAAAAGTGAACCGTTATCTTTGCCCATCTCTACTTTCACTGCCAACGCCTTGTATTAATTATATGATTATCAATATTATTGGTAGCTATTCTTAAAGGTTTATCTATTATTTTGAGACAAAAGAAAGACAATTTTTAATTATATTAGTGGCTAAAAAATCAAAAGTTAGTTGTAGCCTTGTTTTGTATCTTCACCTCCAAATTTCCTTCATAAATTATATTAGATATGCATTATCTATTTAAGCATTCTTACTTACCATCTTTCTGCATCCATGCCATTGTGTGCATATCTTGAAGGTCATCACGTTCGTTACTTTCAGTACTCCTGCTTTCCTGAATGAAATAAAAAGAGTTCAATAAGAAACCATAAGGATTGTTCTGTCGTTATAATTTAAATCTACTATGAAATTATATTATTATAACATTACTTTCTTACTGCTCCATCAAAGCTATTTTGGTGTACAAAACCATTGATATTTTCATATCGTGGACAAAAAACAAGGTTAGCATTCGATCTTTGCCCAACATTCGCCAGATATCCTAGGTATTCAGCAGGGTTATCCAAAGCAAAAGTCCTTTTAGGACAATGTCAAATTGGATCCTTGTTTGTCTGTATCTCCTGTTTGTGTTCTATTATAGGTTAGTATTATAAGCATGCAATATTGAAAAACCAATTAAGAATTTTTTGATGCTCAAACTGGACAGTAAAAGAGTTAATGCTTACCATATTCTGCTTTATTATTGATTTCCTTCTTGGAAGAGAACCAGGTGCTGATTTTGATCTAGCCATCTTAGATCCTCTTCTGTTTAATGCATTATTTGCGATAACTACATCTCTTACTGTGTATGCCTTTTCTTTAAAACTACGGAGAGCTGCACTTACTGGTTTTTGAGCTGAAGAAAACAAAAATAAATTTACATAAATTTACATAAATTTGGCTGCAGATTTCAGTTTTAAAAACAGAGCCTCAGTTTAATGCTTTACTAACGAATAAATATCAATACTTTTAGATTTTTTTTTCAAACTGCCCTTTCCTCATTTTTCAGAAGATATTTTTCATGGATGCCCTGGATCGAGTGCATTAGATTTGTGTAAATGAACTAAATGTACCAATGTACTAAAAATCTTACAAAAATATATTTAGCTGATTGTATGCGAAGGAAAATATCGTCATTTTTTCGTACTCGATTTCAACGGAAATCATTTTGCTTCTATAGCGAATCACGGCCGTATTATAGGCCTGGTGAAAATAGCTTCCTTCGTTTAAATGATCTGCAGCGTCATCTACAGGCCCTGTAGCCCTTCTCTTCTAACTGCGTCTCCAGAGAACATCCAATAAATTACTCGAATAATTTAGCGCCAAACGTATGGCACGAAAATCAGTTCGGACTTACATTGTATTTTCTTGGCTGCCAAATCACTGTCTTGTGACTCGTCACTTTCTTTGAAGAAAGTCACGGTTTGTGTTGAGCTCCTACTTCGCGATTCAGATTTATCTCGAAGCAATGATGACTCAGCGTTGTAAACTTCATCTAATAAAAAATTAGTGACAACTGTTATTAAATCGCTACACTCTTTTGAAGAGGCTTAAATAATCATCTAGATTTCAACAGCCATTGTTAGAGGACCAAACGCTTTAAGTGACATAACATAATAATAGAACGTCAAAGATAAATTGAAAAACAAACTTACTTGACATTGATGGCTTCACTCCCCATGGTGCAGATGTTGTTTCTGAAGAGCTAGCAGATAGCAATCTTAGAACACTTGGTGCCACAGAGACCCGACGCTGCAACAGAGTTCCTCTCCTTCCCGTTCTCCCCTAAAACGATCAGTCATCGCGTTAGCTGAAAATGAGTTGTTTATCAAGTAGCGTTGAAGTTGCTTATTTGTGAAAATCAAGTGAAAAAAAATAAGGACATATATGTTGGACAAGTGTCATGTGATGGTTTACTATGCAGCAAAGGAAATTGAAACATTAGCAAGCAACTTTGGCTGATTTGGGTATACCCAAATGATCATAATTTTGACACCTGAAGAAGAGCATTACTTAAAACGTTGCGAGATATAATTCATTATAGCTACTATCAATTTTCTTAAAATATTTCACATGTTGCAAGTCTATAGGAAAATACAACACGCATTAAATGATATTTGATCGTTTTGGTCTATTTTACGTGACCGAGTGCTTCAAGTGCTTGATTCTTTTTGGACACATCAATGAGCAAATAACTGAACTAACTGAGATCAATAAAGAAATACAGAGTAACAAGTGTGCCATATTCCAACTTATTCTTAAAGAATTTTCATCTTACTGTTGTACCAAATAAAAACGCTCTTGAAACATGAAAAAACTCACTCTGCTGAATTTACTTGGATTGGTCAAAAATGATTTCCAGACAGGGTCCACAGCTTTTTCTCTTTCAACCTTTTTTTGTGCAGAACGCAAATCTTCCTTCAGATCCCTGTTTAGAAAAGCAACTTAACCACATCAAACAACACGATACATTAGCTATTGCAACAACTGTAAAACGTGGATTTCCTAGAAATCATGTTCATTGAATGGGAAGGCATCAATCATAGTTAAAAGCCTGATCGGACAGTATTTCAGTATTTGATTCTTGAAATACTTATCAACAGTTAAGGCATTTAGTGTTTGGATGGTACTTTGAAGTGCACAATTTTTACCAAGCAATATTGCCTGGAAGTATAATCTGTTTAAATTTCGGAATTACGTTGTTGTTGTTTCGACTAGACAATCACAAGCTTGAAAATATGGCTACGCACAGAATTCCATATACTAAAAATCCGGCTTTAGTCGAAGAGTTAAATTTGGAGTAATTTCAGCCAAGGAATGGAGCATAACATAAGTATAAAAATATGTTTAAAAAAATTTTGTACTTTAATTTCCAGCATGTTGAAATCGATGGCATGACAGGTTGTTGGTCTTGCGACATTGCTTCAAGAATCCAGTGAATAACACATAATTGTCGAAAAGTGTACTCTCTATAAATATAAAACCAAAATATAACTTTATCGCTTTCCTCATACTACTCAAGATATTCACAATAGTGTGCTACAGAAAACGTTTTTTTAGAAATTCTAAACCAGGATAAATACTAATATATTACAGAATTTCACCGCAGTAAAAAACATTTCTGGTACCGCACCGTAAAACCAGCAATTTATCCTTTGCCAGATGATTTTCCTGAAATCTTGCTATGAGGTTGTATATTAGGTATTGACTCCTACTTCTCAGGCGAGCAAATTTTTCTCAGATTTTGACAAGTTGTCTGTTTCTACTTGTAATAATTATCAAAACAACAAGGCATGATTGACGCCCTGAGCTGCTTTCTATATGAAAACGTGTATAAATTCTATAGGAAACTCATTGAGGTGGCAGCCAGTTGCTCGCAATCCAGTTATACCAAGTGCGTATTTTCACCTTTCCCGAGGTCAGCACTTTTTTCTCAATCATGATGCTAAAACGTTGAATTCTTTTCGCAGCTCCATCGCTGGTAATTACCAGCTTTTGTTTGCTAAAAAATTAACATATTCTCTTCTGGTACCGCAACAGTACCGCAACAGTACTGCACCTAGTGAAACCAGTTTATATAGCACTTTAAATGATAAAAAGGATCTACATTAATCCTTTTTTAGCTAGAGAAACATGTTACCTTGATTCTGTCTCGTAGAAATTAATGTTAGTAAAAATTGGCGAGAATGCTCTAGGAATGTCATTCTTGTACTTCTTATTTCTCGCAATCTTATTCTTCGCAGTGCTAGAATTTTCTTTTCTAATTTTCATCATTTGACTTTCATTGACAGAAATATCACTATTGATAGAAGCCTTGCATGGATTCGGTGATCGTCTGAAAGAAATGCAATAACAATTATTAACCAAGATGAACAAAGGAGAAGGAAAGGCGGAAAAATCAAAGATGAGGAAGAGCTAATAGCAAACACCTTCGGAACCAGGTTTCGTGGTTTATTCTTTTGCACTAATCTTTCTCTATCAGTAATATGGATATCCTTGAGTGTAACTAAGGAGCTACGCAAATTTACTGCACGCTTACCATGCACTGGCAGAAATGTACAAATAATTTACGTTAATTTGTGTTCAATTGCACTAGTTACCGCTCAGTAAATATACTTAAAATCATATTTACTTGGCTTCTACTTCGAATACGTCATCATCTCCAATTTCATTTTCCATGTGCTTTTTTTTGTCTTTTTGTCTTCGCAATCTTCTGAATTTTTCTATCGACAACTGCGATGCCATGCTACCTGTTAAAGGCATATTTTAAAAAAGCATTATAAATTGAAGGCTTATAGATTAACAAAAAATCTATTTTCTTCCATAAAAACCTAGATTGAAATAAAAATAAATCGAGAGATTTGAAAAATATGAAAGATATTATAAAAAGATGTATTGATATGATTTGCAACAGGCTGGGAATATATCTTGAGTTCCTATAGCAGTGATCGGTAAATAAGCGGTTAGATGTATACCCAATTGAATTCTAAAGGTCTATGCACCATTTAGAAAAGGAGCATGCTTCATGACGCAGTGCTTTCAAAGGATCAAACGAAGGTCTTAGCTGAAATTATCTGCGTTGTGGCAGGTGCTCACGAATGAGGTTTGGTACCTGCCAAAATTCAAATCAAAGCTCTGAAATCTTCAAATCAAAGGAACCATAGACACGATATCGATCTTGAGCACGTTTAATCGCAGTCTAATAAATCACATTTAAATTGTCGAAGAAGCTTACATAAATAATGCAATAAGTGAATCAAATATTTGGTCAGCAGATGTCCACGATATCTGGAAATAGTTGGAATAGCCCCTCCGGTACCTTATACCTACTGTCCGATTTTTTAAAAATTAGAAATAAGATTAGTTACTAAACAATGAACAGATGCTTAGAAACTTGATTTGCAGTAGTTAGTGGAAACATCCTTGATTTTGATTGCTAAAATCTTTGCGAAGGATACACCTACACGAATACATCGATAATCATAGAAAAAACTAGATGTAGGCGCCCAAAGAGAATTGCTCTGAATTCATAGCTCTGAATTCATTCAAAACAATCTCAGCCCCAAATCCATAACAATCAAAATAGCTGCATTGGTGGCGATTCTTCTAAGACAGGCGATCAAGGTAGAGAAGCGCAACCTCTTTTGTATTGTATATGTTAACAATAAGCTCTAATGCAAACTAGACTTACTCGGAAGACGTAGGTTCGGAGGCCGTAGTTCGCTAATAGCTTTTCTGTTACTTGTGTCCTCCCTTTCTATAGTATACATCAATTCTTAGATGAATTCTAAAAATATGTGTGGGACCTGTGTCACTGAGGAGACTGAGACCTTGATACACAATGTTTATATCAAATATTTGATATATTGAAATGATATCACGAGAAGTCTAGTCTCTGTAACTTTAAAATGGCATACGAGTCTCGAAGAGCTGACTTGGTGGTTAGAAATTAAAATAAGATGTGTTTTGGTTGTGGTCTTGTTTTTTTCGAAGCAGTTTACAGTTTCAAATGTTTTAATGTTGTTAATTGTGACACGTTTCTAATTTTCAACTATTTGTAGCTAAACTATTGCGAGCGAGGGTTTGCCTTGGTCGGAACTTTTCAAAATTGCACAGAAGTGAAGGGTATATTACTTGCAGTTTCACTTGCCGTTTCGCATAGATATCCGAGCAAGCTCGAACTATAGAACTATAGACGATACAAAGTATAGAAACAAATAAAAGCAAATAATTGATGGATATTCCTTACCTATACGCTGCCATCTTGCGATAACGATCTTTCTGCTGACATCACTTGAATTACTACTCGAACGATGATTTCTCACATTGAGTGAATCAGGGTCACTGTATGGGGAGAGATATGACAATTTAGAAGTTAAACGAATAAAATGAACACATAGAATAAACACCTAAAAAAAACTTCCGTATGCAGGATTTTGAAAAAAAAGAAGATGTTGAAGGGACAAGAATGGAAATGGACAATGTAAGTAACATTTAAAGCTGCTGTTAGAGAACTATTGCCTCTACTCACTGCTAGAGAAATATCCCTGAAAGTAAGAGGGGAGCTTTATTCTACCTGTGTTTGCAGTGTGATGCTGTATAGCAGTGAAACCTGGCCAGTGAAAGTTCAACCACAGGGACTCTATCATAATAAAATGTCCGGTTTCGTTGGATGTGCGGCATTACACTGAGAGACAGATTTTCCAGCGAGGAATTGACAGTTTATATAGATATCAAGTCAATTCTTGATGTAATGCTTCAAAATCATCTAAGATGGTTTGGGCATGAAGAAAGAACAGATGGTGACAGATGGTTGCAGAAAGTTTGCAAGCTGGATATTGCTGGAGTTGGTGGAAGTGGTAAACCCCTGCAAAAACTTGGAACAGGTGATAAGTGAAGACCTCTATGGTTAGGTTATTCAACGAGAGGTTGCACAGAATGGAGCTGAGTGGAGATTTGCAATTAAATGAAAATTCCAACCCATGCAAGCATGGACTAATCACAGAATTGAAGATGATGATGTTAAATCAATGTTGTTTAGCTGTGCATATAAAATTTGTGACCCAGTTATAAGTTGTAAGCCAGCTTCAAATTATGACCCAGTTATCAGGCAGCTTTCATATTAAGATTCAATTTATAATCTTTTCGAACTGCAGTTTATACTCTTAAAAAAATTAACTTTTTGCAAATCCAATACAGTGAATAACCAAGTGCATATTATTACCAAAACTCAGATGATTTTTGCTCCAGTTCCTCAAACTCAAAACTTTCCTCCTTTTCAGAAGAATCTTCAACGACCACAGTTCTAGTAGGAGTTTCAGCAAGAAACCTAAAAAGTAATCTGATGTCATGGAGTAATGGAATAATGGGTGGGTAATTCATGCACGCATCACAGATGTAAAAAAGTACTTTTGTCTCTCCAATTTTCCCACATTTTCAACCAGGTAGTTCCTTCCAAAAATAATAATAATCTAATAATAATGAAAATAATATATAAAACAATATCATCTAGTATTGCTCTAAGTTAATGTCATTTTAAAGGTTTATGTGTATTTCTTCACCTTGACAAATCAATATTTTCATCATCAGATTCAATAGCTTGATTTTCACTGGCTGGTCTCATGCAGCTTCTTGCTTTCTCTTCTTCTTCAATTCTCTCCTTTTCGTCTTGCAAAACCTAAAATTTTGATAATCAACACTACAAAGTCACCATTAAAAGAAATAAAATATATATAATCTATTTTCAGGGCTGGTGCAAACTCTCCCCCATATTTCTCCATCAATTTAGAAAATTCTGAAGGCCAGTCTTTTCTTGTCGTAAATAATATTCAATATGTGAGTTTCAAATTCCAAAAAAAAAATTGAACCTTTTTATCTTGTTCCTCTTGAATGAGCTTGAAAAGACCAATGCCAAGCCTAACCTTGTTCATTATAAGTCTATGAATAGAAGATTGTTGGTAAAAGAAAATTATTCGACAAAAGTTAAATCAGCCAATATTACAAAAATGCAGATATTTATTCAATAATGAATGAAAAAGTAAACAGAATTCAAGCAATAAATTTTGAATAAGGTTTATTGAAAACAGTGGCATTTCTATTATAATTATACCTTCCATTACTTAGCTTTCCATGCAAAGTCTGAAGGCTTTCAGTCTTTTGTTGAGTGAGTATCACCTTTTCCTAGTTGATCCAAAAGAAGATAGTTCAAAATGATAATCAGAAAACAATTTTCACGATTTAATACTTTAGTATTTCGTATCAAGTCTGATTGCTAGTGTAAAAGCCTACCTCTTCATTAATGAATTCTTTAGTCCTATATGTTCTGTCCAACTCAGTGGATGATGCTTCAGATACATCATCTTCATCCTAAATGGAAAATTCAATCGTTTATTTGGCAGGCAGACAATCAATTTAATAAATTAAATGGTGCACAATTTTGAAGCGTGAAGTTTGGAAACAATAAATCTTAAAACCTCTTCATCGTTCTCAATATTAAGTTGACCCAATGCTCTTAAAATGAGTTCTTTGTCGTCAAGTAGAACTTCTCCAACTGATTTGTAAGGTTTATAATTTAATGATTTATAACCACACTGTGTTGTCTGAAATGTTCTTCTTTCGAAATTAGTCTTGGCAACGTCTTTCCTACTTGGTTTCTCGCAAGTGTAAACTGGAGAAGAACAGCGAGCTGTGATTTTCAGGCCTATGTGGGAAGGCGCAGGAATTTTTTTCAAAGCCACATAATCTCTTGGATCTGTGTAAATTGTAGGCATTTTCTTGCTTTATCTTTTATTTGAAAATGTCAATCTTTGTAATGTTTATTCCGATTCCTCATTTACAAATAATTTGAATATAAATTTGAAAAGACACAAAGGAAATGAGCAATCACAGCACTTGGAGGCGAGGCTGCAAACAATCATATATTTTGTGGGTAACGTAGCAACAAAATTACTAAACATCTCTTATCTCTTCTAACCTTGAGCTTCATCATCATCATCATAATAAAATTTTCTCATACCCCAGCTGGGTTATGATATAAAAATAAATTAGAAGATTTAACTATTTAAACGCTACAGTAGGTGACAAATCTTGTTTCTATAAATCAAACTTCCGACCACATTTTACACTTAGGGCTATTATTGAGCATAATTTTGAAGTAAAAAAGGTCTAATATTATGTTTATGTTTCGTGGATTTCAGTAAAGCCTTTGATTCTGTTGATCATATAGATTTAGTAAAAAAAACTGTTAAAATATAAAATAAAGAGGAATTTTTTAAATATTATCGCTTTGCCCTTTTCTTTAATGATTTAGATTATGATTTTAAGCAAGTAATCTGCAGGATTTGATGTTGGTGAAGAAACAATCCATACTTTGCTGTCTGCAGCCGATCTTGTTTTATTAGCAAACAACCCAAAAATTTCCAACTAATGCAGTTTATGCAAAATTAGGAAGATACTCGGTGCTTTCTTCAAGGCCTATTAATATATCAAAATTTTATCTGCGACTTGGTAGCTAATTTAGAAAATGAAAGATAGCTACGCAAATAAAGCTTTCAATATGCTTGTAGCCGATGATGATGCCGGCTATTCTAACTGGGTCACAACCGCTCGATCACTTGTATCAATATATAATACGAGTGCCATAAAACTGAAGATACATCAGCATTTTCTGTTGCTTTTGGTAAAAAATTTTGTATACATTTAGAAGAAGATAAAAAATTAAAAACCTATGCTCTATTTGAAACAATATTTAAATTTGAACCATACCTTGATATGCTTTTGGATTTTAGCGTGAGAACAAATTTTGCTAAATTGTTTCTAAGTGCTCATAACTTATAAAAAAAATTGAATTGTGGAGGTATGGGATTAAAAGAACCCCCCTAAAAGAAGAAAGATATTGTATTTACTGTAAATCCATGGATAATTATATTGTTGAAGACGAAGTCCATTTTCTTATAAACTTCCCGCTATTTAGAGAGGACAGAAAGAAAATGCTCAATGCTATATATTACAGATTTCCTTCAACAAGTTTTTTCTGAATGAAAAAACTTATTTATTTGGCTTTTATCACAAGAGGATTCTGATTGCCTTGTGACAGACGCCAAATTCTGTAGTACATCCTTCAAAATTAGAGAAAAATATAAAATCGCATAATCCTTTTATTTAGCTACAGTATAAGTAATGCTAATTTTTCATACTATCCTTATTAACTTCGTTATGTTTAGCCTATATTTTTTATAGTTTTTTATAAACCGCATTAGATTTTTCAGTATTGTTGTGATAACCTTGTATTTTATTTAATTTTGATAAGTATTTAAAACCTCCTAACATTAAATTGGTTATGGGCCATCTTGGCCTAGAAACCTTTATTATAAAAAAAAAATTAAATCTCTCTCTAAATATTTTGCATTAATGTTGCAGTGTTTTATTCTTAGTTCTGGTCATCAGAATTTGAAATTTCAATTTCGTAGGGTACTTACTAAAATATTTTAGCATAAATTGTTCTTTAATATTTGTGAATGCAGAAAATTTCTTGTTTCAACTGGACGTTTAAGGTTTCCAGTTCTAGACAAGCATAAATATCGGAAGAGAATTGGGATAAATTTGATGGTAAAACACGCAGGTAATATACCATTTCAATATCAAATTCGAACAGGACGGCGAAATTTTAACAATTCACAGTTTGATTATTGACTGATTGATAGATTGATAGACACATACGTTTGCTATTCAAGGTTTTTGGTTTCTGTGCTTAGAACAGGGGGGCCACTGAATAGCCCAGGGCTAATATAAGCAGTGCGATCCCAGCCCTTCCTATCGATGTGACCACACCTCATGATTCCTTTTGTCTGGAATAACAGAGAGCTGGCAACTCTTCTTACTCTTTCATTGTGAGTTTGACCTGGGTGGGAATGGAACCCACAACTGTTGACTGCCAGTCCAACTCGCTCACCACTGGTCCATTCTCGCTAATGTTATAGTTTGATTATCAATAAGGCATGATTTACTTCAACAATTTCATTAGTTGTTGTATCTATAAAGTACAAAGTGGTGAAATGCAAAATATAACACTTTATGTCCCTCCAAAGAGGTTTTCTACTCAAAGTTTTATATTTTATTTCAGTTTCAATCATCTTCCAAGGGTAAGAAGGTTTTGAAAAGTGAGGACGACATTCCCAACTGAGCTGCTAGAAATGGCTAAAAACAGAAATTTTGAATTAAATTGCAACAGTCTTGAAATAACCAATGATTTCAAGCACTCAATGCCTAGTTTTCTATATTATAATTCGATCAGCGCTGCTGTTGTTGTTACTAGATTTGTTTACTGCTATGATGTTATAGGTTTTTAAGCATGTTAATAGTTCTGAAACTTCCACTTTTAGAAAGAAATGCAAAATAATAAATATATGAATAAAAAATTTAAGCTTAAACTGCAGTTATAATTTTTCTGTTTTGTACCCATAAAAGGCTTTATCAGCTCGTTCTCTTTAAAAATCAAAGGACAATCAATACAGTAGTTTAAATTCAGTTTGAATTCTTATTTTGCTACTTGTTTTCTTACAAAGTTGAAATATTGCGTTATAATCATGATAGATTCGCTCTATTTTTCACTTTATTTTACTTCCATTATTGATGGCCTAATTTTTCATGGCAGCAACTTTATGGCACTTTTTCTTCCTTTGCAAATTAATTTTCACTTTGTAACTAGGGCATGAGTTGTACCAGTCCCTTTTACCGTTTTTCCAGTCAAAAATATTATATTTAAAACTGTTGTAAACGTAATTTGGTTTATATTTTGATTGACATAGAAGAACTTTTTTTCAAGATTTATATTTAAATCGACCATCATTATATAAAGCTTTGAATTCTTGCTTACATGGTTCCTTGACGTCTAAAACTCACAACCGCTGAAATATACCATGAGTCTAGCTCATAACACACCAAAAATCCCAATTGTAACCCTATATTGCCTTAGAAAATGTGACACGGTTTTTTGACCCTATTATTTTATTAGTTTATATGTTAGAAAATCTTCCAAGTATTGATTCTTTTTTTTCGATTAAAATTAGTCAAAGGGGGCCAGAGTAGCCCCCTTTAGTGTTTTACCTTATATGGTGTTGTGACGTACAAGGTGACAGGTCGACTAATTCCTTCCTTTGCTTGTGTACGGGATTTTCGGGTACCATCACGGGAAAGGCTGATAACTTTTGTTAGTGATGAACAATTTTAAATCGGCTTCGAATTGAGTTAAAATACATCCTTAACCATAGTTCCATACCAATTTCAGCCAATTTCGCGCGAGAGTTCAAACGTAAACACGACATTTTTATCTTTGGACTCTGAAGAGGAGGATGAAAATGGACCACGGGACGGAGATAGTGATCGAGTTCAATAAATATGCATAACAATAGGTGATAAAAATTGCAATTATAAAGGGAAAGGTGTAGTATACTCAAGTCTAGGGTCTAGACCAGAGAACACAAAGACATGATTTGCATGATAAAATTGAAGGTAAACAAGACGACAGTGATGGGCCTAGCATATTCTTCAAGTCCTCAATAAGTACGAAAACATCGACAATGAAGCCAAAAAATTGGTTGATCCAACTACTGTACAGCTATCATATACTATATTAAATATAATGCAACAAATATGTAAAATTGGAGGAAAACATTTCTTTCGTGGCCGGCAAGGTGAACCTATATTGTTGTTCAAACTATGGCTCCGTCGCAAGAATAAAGAGTAATATCAGAGTTTACCTATAAATTTGTGAAACCCCGCAATCATTTTCGAATATATCTCATTTCAATTTAGTCAAACGATTATGAAATAGCTAGTAATTCAATTCAATTCAATTCAATTCATATTCAATTCGAGCTTTTTTAATTACAATATATGGCCAAAAAAAAAAAATAAGCAAAAAAACAAAAAAATATAAGCAAAAAATTAAGAATAATGTTAATGGATAAGCTTAGGACACTTGGAAAGAACTCAAGAAGAGCTATCGTGCCTGTCTGGATCTCTCACAAAAACGAATCATTTGCGAAATGTAAAGAACATAATCTTGAGTGTTTGCTCAAAACCATGTTAATACGCTGAATTCTTGCTTTTCTCAATTTTGTGCTCCCTGGGAACTTGTGATAAGAGATTTTCTTACCGGTGGCCTCTGGCAGAGGCCCTCTGCAGCAGCTCTAACCTTTGGAGTACATCCGTAAGCGACACAGTAAGGCATATGGAAATATTTTTTATTTACAGTATATTTACATGTTTTTTTTATATGAAAAAGAACTTTTTTGATTTAAGAAATATATTTTACCAGCCGTAAAAGATCAATCTACATTGACATCTTCGGTACTTTGGCCTAACAAAAATCTGCGACCTGTCAACTTGTACGTCACGATGTCACGTGATAAATTCCCGCCATAATTTGTTTGCTTCGAATTCGAGGGTAAATATCAAACACAAACAGATTTTTGACTTTATGGTACTTTTGGGGTCTTTATCTAATTTTCTACACAACAATTATCTAATTATCTATTTTATTATTATTATCTTTCTAAAATCTATCTTTGCGCCAAAACCATGTCACTTGTCCTTTAATAGACCGTTACAAGTGTTATAATATGGTAATTAGTTTCACACAGTTCAGTAATAAGAATTTTACATGAAAACGAGAATAAATAAATAAGAGGCTATAATTAAATAAAATATAACTTTACAATAAAAAGATTTCTAACGCATGAAATAGAGGGACGGCTGAGTCACAGAATAGGGAGGGATTAGGCAGAAGGGTACATTGAAAACAAGGCTGACGCCGATTCTCTAGCGCATGCACGACCATGGAGGGCACAGAAACGAGGTTAAGCAACCAAATTATCTTGCAATAGGTTTCAGTACCAAAAAAATATAGGTTCCGCACCGATTTCTAGATGGACATCTACAAGATATAAGTTATAAAGATACGCAAGGTACGCAGGATACAAGGGTACACTGATTTCTAGATGGACATCCACAAGATATAAGTCCTGAAGGAACGCAAGGTACGCAGGGTACAAGGGTATACTGATTTATAGATGGACATCCGCAAGATATAAGTCCTTAAGTTACGCAAGGTAAAAGGGTACACCGATTTCTAGATGGACATCTACATGATATAAGTTATAAAGGTACGCTAGGTACGCAGGATACAAGGGCACACTGATTTCTAGATGGACATCCACAAGATATAAGTCCTGAAGGAACGCAAGGTCCGCAGGGTACAAAGGTAAACTGATTTATAGATGGACATCCGCAAGATATAAGTCCTTAAGGTACGCAAGGTACGCAGGGTACAAGGATACACCGATTTCTAGATGGACATCTACATGATATAAGTCCTTAAGGTACGCAAGGTACGCAGGATACAAGGGCACACTGATTTCTAGATGGACATCCACAAGATATAAGTCCTGAAGGAACGCAAGGTCCGCAGGGTACAAAGGTAAACTGATTTATAGATGGACATCCGCAAGATATAAGTCCTTAAGGTACGCAAGGTACGCAGGGTACAAGGATACACCGATTTCTAGATGGACATCTACATGATATAAGTTATAAAGATACGCAAGGTACGCAGGATACAAGGGTACACTGATTTCTAGATGGACATCCACAAGATATAAGTCCTGAAGGAACGCAAGGTACGCAGGGTACAAGGGTATACTGATTTATAGATGGACATCCGCAAGATATAAGTCCTTAAGTTACGCAAGGTACAAGGGTACACCGATTTCTAGATGGACATCTACATGATATAAGTTATAAAGGTACGCTAGGTACGCAGGATACAAGGATACACCGATTTCTAGATGGACATCTACAAGATAGAAGTTATAAGGTACGCAAGGTACGCAGGATACAAGGGTTCACCGATTTATAGATGGACATCCACAAGAGAAGATATAAAGTTATAACGGTACGCAGGATACAAGGGTACAGGATACATAGCGTACAACGGTACACCAAATCGTTGACGGGCTTGTAGGTCTTATTTCAGGATGTTTAAGCACACTAGGCGGCTAGTTTGAATTGAATTCGGGATGTTTGAAGCACTTTAAACCAGACTGCTACTGTGAATAGATTTCGGGATGTTTGAAGCTCTTATTTTTGTTTCAGGAAATGCGAAGATGCATACACGCAGGCCTTGTCGTTTCAGCTAACTCGCGTCATGGAAAACATCGAAGGAGCCGACAGGACCCCACGCGCAGCCATGTTGGTATGGTAACACACAATCTAAACTTTAGAACAATAAAGTAATCGTTCCAGTCTTTTAATGAACCGAACCTACAGCATTGTTACTCTTTTCACCAAAAAATGGCCGTTATATTGTGTAGGCCTACAGCTTTGGTCTACTGTGTAAATACTGTATAGGGTAGCAGGTACTGGGTTTAATTTTCAATCGCCTCACCACATCATACATCGTTTACTGTATGATACCTATATAACTCTACGTGCCACGGCACATGATTATCCTTACAAAACCTATTAGGTATTTCAGGTATTTCCAATTTGTTTGTAGGTGTCTTTGCCAGCTGCGTTATTCAATATTTTCCTTTATTTGGTGCTCTTTGTAAAGACTATCTCGAAATGCCGGAACGGAAATGGGGAATGGGAACGGTGTTTTTATATATTGAAGAGTACTGAAAATTAGGAAGATGAATTATATGTGATGTGTCTTCAAAGAATATCTATACTCCTTATGGCTTCATACGGCCGACGTACAGTATATAATATATGTTTTTCACTATTAAAATGACTTTTATGCTACAACATTACCGTCGAATGCTTTCAAACTGTTCAATGCATATACAGTTTATCATATACTGTATCAATTGTTAAATATAAATATATATTTATACCACGGTTTTTATTCTGACCTGCCATTTATAGCGATCTAGGCCCATTTACTAAATTAGAAGCCGTCCGCAATGGCTCATTTCCATTTGCGAAATAATCGGGATGTGGTGTCGAGAAGTTTGGCTCTGTAATTGAGTCGTAGCTTGAACGTTTATCAATTTAATTAGATACTGGGCAATAATGATAAACACTACACATTTAGTCTTATGTACATAGCCGGAGGAAATAGAAATTATCCAAGGCATACGTATAAGCTATCTCCCACCATAGTGCTCCCACTAACAAGAAGGCCCTACCAACGACAAAAGTAGCGCTCCCACTTCTCGTTCCCACTTCCCATTCCCTGATTCCGGGTCTCGAAATAGCTCTTGAGTAAATAATGCATGGACCTCTTTTGATCAATCATCAATCAACAAACTTGTAAACGAACGTGAGCAAAGGCATGACCAGCTATTGTACGGACGTGCGACGCGACACGTTTCTCATATTTCGATTTGGGACGGTAGAGGAGGTTAGCTAAGCGAGTTACCGAGTTGGAAGCAAAAACTTCATTTCTGTATTCAGTTATTCAGTTCACAATGTTATCTATTTTCAGCAGACTAAAATCAGCTCCAGAGGTAAGTTTTGACGTTTAGCCTTCCAATATTATTATCAAACTTTTATTTCACTTCTCTAAAGTAGAATAATTTACTGTAGGTTATTGTTAAGAGAAGATCCGATCTGTTATCTATTTGGTACAGTATTTAGTATTTAGATATATTAAGTACGGTGAGTTGTTAAAAGACAATGATTTAACCTCTATAATTTCTTTAGGTTTTTCCTCTTATTGGCATCGTTTCTGGAGCGTGTGGTCTAGCAATCTTCTTTGGGGCAAGAGCGGCCCTGAAATCTCCAGATGTTGCGTGAGTCATTTACAATCAATAAATCGAAATTTTGACCAATTTTATGACTAGGCCTACTCATTTACCCGAAAAACTCTTGTTTTTATTTATATAATTTCTCCCCCGATTCGGAAGGAGTTCAATTTCGGGAAAAGGCAGCTTGCAGCCTCAAGGTGTTAACTTTTCCTTGTGTCCATTTTGTTTTATTAATAACTATTGTTTTATTAATAACTATATTACATGATTTTATTTATTTGGATATTTTAGCTGGGATCATAAACACAATCCACATCCATGGATCCATATCAAACCAAATGAGCAAACAAAGGTAGGAAACTGTTCAATGTTTATTCACGTTGATGAGGCTTTGTTTTTCATCTGTTCAATGGTTCCCATTAGACTATGGGTTTATCGCGAGAACGATGGCTTGTGATAAATAAACCACAGCTGGAACATCAATTCTATGGTTTTATTCGTTATAGCCATTCCGCCGTGCCCAAATTCACACTACTTATTTCACAAAGCTTTGAATTTTTGGAAATCCTGTTTATTTTAGCACCTGTCAGGTCAGCCCAGAACATAAACTTCTGAAACGACGTAATAGGGCCTAGATTTACTTGGTTATCGGCCGCTTAAATTATGTAGTAAAGAAGGTATATCCCAGGGGTCTGTTTTTGGCAGATGTGGGGCTATTGACATTTTCACTTTCAGTCGATATTTTATTAATTACTTAGTTAATTAGTAAAATTTCAAAAGGTTTATTGTTTTTATCTTTCCCCAGCTACACACAAATTATGATATGAGCCAAATCAAAAGTGACAGACCTGAAATATAACGGCTGGCAAAGTTTTTCACTATCTTTAATAGCTATAAATTATTGTCGAACTGAGCTTGTGTGGATATAACTCTAATTTATATGTATATCAATGTTAATTTAGACCAGTAAGTTTTAGTTATAACTTTCAAAGAATATAATTCATTGCATAGGCCTATATTCTAAAATTGTGTAAATCTATAGCCTATTGATATCTCTCCTTCTGCAACTTCGACCCATTTTTAAAAGCCATGACATGACTACGCAGGTCCTCCCTCCAGAACTTTTCTTTTATTTGTTGCCTAGTTTCGCGAAAATTACAGAAAAATTGAACAATGCTGTTGTCCACATTAGTCAAATAACATAAAATGAATCAATAAATCATTTATGCTGGTTCATATTTGTATAATTTCTATAAGAGCCATTGTAAAAACTTCGACTTTCAACTTCCTCATTCAAACTTCCTTGTAAACTGATCACACCTGTTGATGATATCTTTATCCATTTTTTTCGTCATAACTAGCATGATCACCTCCAATAAATCGGTAAATTTGACGTACAACTATGAAAGAAGATGGGTTTTATTGTATTGTGTTGCTTGAACTCAAACATGGCACAAATAGTATATGATTTTTTTTAACTGTTATTTGGTATTTGATAAAAAATCATGTAAATCACTGACTGGAATTGGTTGATTTATGTATATCCGATTGGCTGAAATGCCTCTCAACCGCTGTCGATCGAATTTCATTGATTGGAAAGCTCAAATTTATTCGAACATTTCTGAGTGTCCACGAAAGACTAAATGCGCATGTGCGAGATCGGTCGACCGGAATCAAATTCGTCTAAGTGGAATCTTGCCTTTGACGATTGACTATGACTACCTCGTGCGTTCGGGACAAATATTTCAGTAATGGCAATTTTCAAAGATATTTGAGATAATAAATCTGGAACCTACCTTGGTCCCAAATGTCTCACAGAGTTTTGATGCTATCTAGGGGAATTCAAAAGTGAAAACTTAAAGGGCCCCTAAACCCAAAAAAATATTTCTGAGTTTCTCATATCAAAGTCGTGAGTTTGAAGCCATCGTGAAGTTTTTTTTATAAAATTTTGAATCTGCTGCCTACTATGGGCGCTCAAAGTTGAGT
>JAACYV020235086.1:0-18687 GCA_009936425.2 Chrysaora fuscescens | reverse complement strand
GAATCATGGTGTGCTTGGCAACGGGATAAAGAGCTTGGCACTTCAAAATATGCTGGAAAGGATTGCCTTCCTGAAGTATTTATGGATTTGTTGAAGCCTATTTTCATGGATCTCAGCTCAGATAAACTTCTACAGAGATGTGTTGTGGGAGCAACACAAAATGCAAACGAGAGCATTAACAGCTTAGTGTGGCTGCGCTGCCAGAAGCACAAGTTCAATGGTGCCTCTATAGTACAATATGCTGCTGCAACAGCAGTTCTGCAGTTTAATGGAGGATCCATGATGACTGCCAAGTTGATGGAGAGTCTGGGAACTCCTGTGTCCACTCCTTCAAAGAAAAGACTTGGAAGAAGAGACAGCCACCGGATAAACCAAGCTGTCAAAGCAAACAGCGACAAACAAAAGAAGAGAAGATCCATTGCCCAACAATTAAAAGCTGCAAGAGAGGATACTTTTAGGGAAACTGAGGGCATTTCATATGGAGCAGGCACTTTTTAGACAGTTTAAAGAAAATAACCTAGTTATAGATGTAGAAATGTGTTACAAACTTAAAATAACCTGTCTTAAATAGCCACATGAAAAATTATCTAAGAGTCTGTTATAAAACATGCGATTTCTCAAAACACTGTTTTTCGGGCTTTAAGAAATGATATCTCAGCCAAGAGATGTCAGAATGACATGAAATTTTCAGGATTTACTATTCATATGGTGCTAATTGTTTTGAATGACTTAGATTTTTGATAAAACACTAGCAAACCATGATAATTCATATAGCACTGTTAAACTGGGAATCCGACTTGTTAAATTTATTTTGAAAGTTCAAAAGCCTAAATCGAAATTCTAAATCATTCAAAACCATCTCTATAATATACCTATAAAGGAAATAAATGAATTATTCATTAGAACTAGAACTGTTTGAGTCAATCTTTTCTAGAGTGATGATGACCCATTTTTTCAAATTACGCCTTTTAAGCAGTGTACCACCTTTAAAAAACAATAAACATTAATAATGTTTACATATTTCGAAAGAAGACATCATAAGCTTTCAAAAAATGTATACTTGTAATGGTATTTGTTGGTTGAGAAAGAATTTAGGAGCAATTTACTTTGTGTTCATCTTTTTGACAATGATAGGTAGAATAGGCCCTTCATAGATAAAAAAAATTAGGAAAAAATTATAATTTTTTTGAAAAAGTAAACAAAAATGAAAAAATAAAATGTAGAAAAAAGATAAAAAGATAATGAATTAAAATAAAAAATCGTAAAAAAATGTAGGAAAAAAAGTTTGAATTTTTTTTTGTTGAAAAAATAATAAAAAAAAGAATGCTTTTTTAAATAAAAGAATATTTTGAAAAAGAAATTATTTTTTGAAAAAAATGGCATCAGATTTCTGAGAAAAAAAATTATTTTTGACAAAAATATTTAAATTGAAAATAACTAAATAAACTTTTGTGAAAAAAAAATTATAATATGAAATATGAAGCTAAAAAATTTCTGAAAAATAGATAAATTAAAGAGCGGTTTAAAATTTTTGGAAACAGAATCTAAAGTTGAAAGAAAAATCTAAAGTTTTAAAAAAAATACAATTAAAAAAAAACTATTGATTTTTTTTTGAAAACAAAATTCTGAGACAAAAAACAACTAATATTTAATAAATGAATAATTTTTAGAAAAAGAAAATTAATTTTTTTTGGAAAAAAATAACCTTTTTGGAAAAAAAAATTTATCAAAAGAAAATAAAACTTTTTGAAATAAAAATTATTTTGAAAAAAAAAATAATGTTTTAAAAAAATTGAATAAATTTTTTGAAAAAAGAATAAAAAATTTTTAATAAAAAAAATAAAACTTTAATTTATTTAAAAATGAATGATTTGCGAACAAAAATGAAAATGTTTGAAAAAAATACAATATTTGAAAAAAATACATTTCAAAAAATGTTTTTAATTTTTGAAAGGAAAAAAAAGTTTGGGAAAAATATATAAATTTTTGTTAAGAGTAAATAGAAATTTTTGGAATATGAAATAATATTTTTGAAAAAATATTCAATTAAAAAAAAATACTTTTCTGGTAAAAGTAAAAAAAATTGGAAACAAATGTCTGGAAATACTGTAAAAATTTTGAAATAAAAAATAAATGTTTGGAAAAAGAAAATTAAAATTAAAAAAAAATGATTAAAAATTTAAAAGCAAATTAAAATTTGTGGGGAAAAAAAATTAAGTTTGAAAGAAAAGTTAAAATTTTGGAAAAATTTTTTTGGAAAAAGTTGATAAAAATTTTGAAATAACTATTTAAAAAAAAATTAATTTAAGAAAAGAATACAAATCTTTGAAAAGAAATAAAATTTTTGTAAAAAATGAATAAATGAATTTGAATAAAAATTATTTTTTGTAAAGAAAATAAACATTTCTTGAAAAAGAAATTTTTAGAAAAAAAAAAGAATTTATCAAATTACAATAAATTTTTGGCAAAAAAGAAAAATTATAAAAAATAATAACAATTTGTGGAAAGGATAATTAAAATGTTATAAATTAAACTTGCAGAAAAAAAATCATTTGGAAAAATAAATCAAAATTTTTGAAAAAGAAATACATTTTTGAAAAAAAATATTTTTTTTAGCGAAATAACATTGAAATTCAAACATTATAAATAATATAATGTTTGAAAAGAAATTGGTGTGAAACTATTGGCATAGCACTTTTTGTATTGATTTTTTTTAAAGAAAACAAGTTTCTTTCTTTTCTTCTAGGAACAACATTAAATTTAAAAAGTGTCTGGTGAAGCAGAATCTGTGACACCAGAAATGATAGCAACATGGGGTGAAACGACTCTGCCAACTTATTTCCAAGTATGATTTGAAAGATATCTAGCTATCAGAAACTCCAAGTAGCTAATAAGTTTTGAAACTGAGCCAGAAGTTGTAACGGCAGAAACGGATGCAAATGTCGATGCTTATGCACAAACCGCTGATTCTACCCCACAAGATGACGATTTTTTTGGGGACTTCTTGCATGAAGAAACTGAAGATAGTGCAGAGGCTAATAAGTTAGCCGAAGAAATTGCTGATGATATCGCTGAAACACCCCCATCTATCTACGACGTTAGAAATAGCTATTGATTCTAATGCCAATAAAATGCTATTGATGTTTTTGATTCGTCATGCATACCACTGATTATATCCAATACTTTTTCATCTATACCCTTAAAATGTTGGATTTCTCTCTCATTGTTTGATATTTTAGAACGTCTCTCTTATCATTCCCGTCGAAATCTCGCATCACTTTGCTAACAAAAACTAACAAAAACAGCAACACAAAATAAATATCAATTCCCTAATAAAACCTATTACCGCTTCAGCAATTGATCTGAAAATGAATATGTCCTCGCAAGGCTAGTCGGATTGTTATAGGTCTGAAGACATAGCGATTCGGGCAGAGTTCATCCAGGGCAATTGGGTTCATCTTTAAGGGAATGAAGTATTGTCAGAAGCCTCAATTAGTCCAATTCGTTCGCTAACGGTCTGATCACTCATTCTCCTGAGGTGTTGTAAAGATCTCATTTGTTCAAGCCACAATTAACTGATGGTCGTCTGGGGGTTGAATTTTGGCGTATTGGTCGTTCATCAGTTTCATTGACCTTAGGGATGGTTCAAATAGTTCGATTCTTAGTTTCAATCACCTAGACTACCACCAGCTTACCAGGTACCAGGGAATTGGTCTACGGATGTTGCTCTTACTCTTGTTTCCTTCCTGTGGCCTATAACTAATGTTATGGTTCCGGTAGATGGCAGGCATCTTTCCAGTCAATTGTTTGTTACATACAACCTATCAGCTTAGTGGATTGGGCACTCATCCATCAGTGGCATTTACCTTTAGCTACAGTAGTTAATTTATTACCATGACAGTTTTGACTAACTCACTCGTTCATGGGGCCTACTGCACCTAGAAATAGCCATGTTATGTGTGCACCTGGTGTATGTGTGATTATTAGTTAGAGGTTTGAATGTTGTTTATTCTTGATGGTGAGCTGTACTGCATTAATCCATAATTTGTAGGCAGAACTGATATAACTATGATCATCGTCAACAGCAAAACTTACATTTAAAATTTTAATGGAATCCAAAAATCCATATAAAGCTGGAAATTCCACAGAAAATGACAGCCTATTAGCACGTCTTATGCGAGAAGAATTGTTCAATCTTTACCTTTTCCCCGCACTTTACCGATTGTAGCTCTAACTTCAATTTCCTTTTGCCTCGTTAGCATTATTATTACAGAACGATCTTGTTCCTAAGAATTCTCCCTTTTTATTTATATGTGCTCGTTTTATAAGCGGCATCTTTACAAACCTTTCATTCAACAACTCAACGGCAGCCCTGTTTCTTTACATTATTTTTGGTCTTTCTAGCTCGTTTCAGTTTTAGGGTGCTTGAAAAACAAAAAAGAAGCACAAAATCAATGAACATGTCCGAAAACCAATACGAGCATCGAAGAGCAATAACGAGCAACAAAAAGCACTTGCTCGTTATTGCTTTAGAGATATTTTTGAATATATTTCTAAAACCAAAACGAGCAATGGTGAGCAATTGTTTCTCACTGGAAACATGACAAGCAACATAAAGAGCATGAAAGAGCATGAAAGAGCAGGGAAGAGCAGTTGTACCATCCCATAAACCCCTGCATGCCACCACTTTTTTGACCAAAATGGCGGATAAAGAACAAAATGATTTCAGCCATTTTGGATTTCTTAGAGCAACAACTAGCAACTACGAGCAGGAAACAGCAATTAACAAAAAAGTACCACGACGCGTGCATAGAAAACCGTAACGAGCAATAAAGAGCCAAAAAAAATATAATGTAAACCAGGCATTACTGGATTTAAAGCCAGCAGTGACAGAAACAGCAGGCTCCAAAAGTAACAATCTCAAGTACTGGAATTTAATAGATTCTGGCAGTGTTCTTCTTCATTCACAGTCTTGAGGCTTACCGCTGAATTTTTGTAGCTCCAATTTAAGGTTATTTCGTTCGTTTTCTTTTGTTATCTGCCGAACTTGAAGAAATACTTTCCATCAATATTGCTGCTCATATCTAAAGGAGTGTGCTCTCTATATCATTTGAAATGCAATTTCCTCTACAACTTCTCTAATCGATTCTTTTAGGTATATGATATGAGAGAAAGCGAAGCAGCATCCTTCCGCCGCCACCACCGCTGCAATCTCAAGGCGGATCCAATCTTGTGTTGATGAACCTAGATGATCTGAAAGGTTTGTTGGTCACAGAATTAAATCCTTCCTCTGCTTCACAGCCTAGCATTTCTTACACACTCCAGACCGGAGGTTCATAGTCTTTGACAGCTTCTCCAGTTATATGGCCTAGCCCGGCCTTAAAAGTTAAATCGCAGCCACTACAGACGTATCCGCTATTTGTGCTTACTCCAGGTAATCTAACATCATTATTACCCAATACATTTGATGTCTTTCCGCCCATTTCTGCTGCAACTCGAGCAAAGAGTGTATCGGTTTAGGATCGTTCTTTCCTAATCGTTTATATAGTCCTTAGTTTGCTTTCAATTTGAAAGAAGTATTGGTGCACTTCATATACCCTTGTTTACATTAACTTTATTCCAATGCATTACGTTTCTCTCATGCTCCCATTTGCTAATGGTTTAATTCTTAGTTTTATTCATGGATTGTATATTGCTTATTCTGGTCCAGATTTTTCTAGAATTGTCATAGCTTGTTGTCGGCAGATGTTAATCATATTCACAACTTTGTTATTGAGTGCAACAGTTGGGCCACTAGGCAGGTCCTTGTCACTTCCGCGACCGTTGCATCGTTGCACGTCTCTAAACTGAGAGCAAACGCAGTAGTAAATTACGTACGTACGCCGATGTGTCACCGACGAAGAGCTTTTCCATCAACAATGGGATTGATGAGTGCAAGGCTTCTATGTTTATACAGTTTTTTCCATCCCCTGACCACACCTAGGATATTAAACAGCATGCAAAATTAGATGTTCCACTTTATAAGACACAATGTTGCAAAATCTTCGCAATTCATCCGTCACCATTCTTTTCACATCTCTGGATGCTCCTGACCCAAGGAACTGTTCGCACGAGCGTCTGATAGAATTTAAATAATCTAGCCTTGCTCTGTTTGCTTTTAGCCGCATTATAGCGCTAGTAACGTTTCTGTTTTTATCTATGGCAGTTTTAGGGCGTATTTTGGCGAGTATTCTTGCGATAGGCAACCTGAAAAGGTGACTTTATGTGAGTTTAGCTAGTCAAAGATCGCTGGGTATCCACGGTAGCGGCCTAGCCGTCAGCACAGATAGCTGTACTGCTAGGGAAAGCATGGCAATAGTATATTTTTGAAACCAGTATTCTCCTCCTTTGGACCCAGGAGGTTAAATGTGGTAAATAAAATGAAGTAGACAAATGAAATGAAAGGATGCACAGTGAAAGGATAAAAACGTATGCGAGCTAAGAATGAAAGTATGAACAATGAAAGGGTGAAAATGTATGCGAGTTGAGATCCATGATTGCCAATATCTTGTTTAATAATCTTTCTCTTTTTCCTGCATATATTATATGTATGCCGCAATCAAACAAAGGGCCGTTAATCGCCTTTTACACAGTAAACTAATGATCATATAAAATAATTTTCCATTTAAACTTTTCAATATTTCTTGATGACATACCTTGATACGCACCACTTGCGACTACTAGTTTCTTTGGTCATCTTGTTCGACGAACTAAGCTGTGAAAAGTATTGTAAATAAATAAATAAATATATATATATATATAAATATATCACTTTAAACTGTCGTGAAGAAATTGAATAGAAAATTGAATAATGTCTTTACTCTACTTATATTCTCATCTTTTCTTAGGGGGATATCCTTCAACCCCGTTAGGATGTCCCTCAAAACCCCATATTTTCAAGCATCCAAAAATAAGGCTTCACGATATGATTTTTTGAGAAAGCAAACAAAGCAAAAACATCAGTTGGATTTTATCGATTGGAATTATTTCAATTTCAACTTGGGCAAAAATACCATTCCCATCAAAACAATCCCCCTTTTTGCCAGATGAAAAAAATACAAAATCAAATAACCTCTTCATTTACTAATGCAAACGAAGACCTGACTTTAACAAATAAGGAAATGATACCAGATTATTCAACACTACTGAGGAAAATACCGACTGATAAGAATGAAAATAACAACAACAACAACATCAAGATCCCTAAACACAATACACGTATAAACGTATATATAGTAGCTGAAAATATAGATCGAACAAGTTCCTAAGGACATGGAAAAGAGACTCGTTGATAGAGTGACGATGAATTCAGCTTCTCTGTATTTATCAGTATTCACAAGAAACGATAATTTGTGCAGTTATAGGGCTGATTTACCCTCTCTTGTGCTTGCCAAATTAATATTATGGCGATGTGTGGAGGTAGCGACGGAATTTGGAATTAAGCCTATTCTCTTTCTTTGAAGCTTTAGATAGATATATTTCTTTCACTGAATATGAGAAGTCATAGAATTTATTATCTTTATCCTTCATCTAATATAAAGTTTTTGTGCCAAAATACAATGTATCAAGACCTGATAAGAACGCGGTTCATATTCTGGAAAAGTGTCTGCCAGATCATTTACAAAGACTAAACTATTTCCAAGCCAATACTGGATAAATCTGGCTTTCGTTCTCTGGCACACATGTTGCCATCGAAAGTAAAATAAAGGCAATTAACACAGTTTGTACCTACTCAAAAATTAAGCTGCTAAAATATAAAATTTGAAGCAGAACTAGTTTCAAAATACCCCTATTTAAAATGATAGTCTGTTCTTCCATTCTTCAATAGATTTAAAAATACCCAAAGAACGTATATTAAAATCACTTAATTCGTGTGAAAAATCCGATACGGTGAGAGAATTGATTTGATCATGATCTTTAGTCATTTTTGAAATAGGATATTGAGAGAGTTAGACCACTAACAGGAAAAGCTATTGCAGCGTTGAAAGACAATTGAATTAGAATGTTAGGGAAAGGATCTTCAATGATTTGATATGTCTGTACAAAGCGTTCACAACTAACCAGTATGGCACAGTATTTCAAATCTCAATAACGGATCACTATTAAATCATTATTTCAAACAGATCCATGCAACGCAGTTTTTGGTATTTGGAAAGAGTTCAAGTTATGTATTATAGTCTTCTAGGGGCTATTCAGAACAATGGCCGTGTATAATGTTTGTGTCTTCTTGAAATCGTTTACACGTTTTTTGTCTGTTTAAATTCACATATATCCCAGGTAACGTAATAGGATATTTAACTAAAGATTAAAAATTGACAAACAACAAAGAACAGATTCAGTACAGATATACACATATTAGTTTTATTTTAAGAAAAACCGAACCAATTCCGTAATTGGTAAATGTCCAAATTATTGAGTGACCCTGTGGCAACAGTATAGAATAGCTCTATTTTAGGGTTTTCTATAACCCACGTGACTGGCTAGCTTGACATTGAATCAGCTTGGCGGCTTTTGGCAAATATCCTATTTATAAGAATTCACCAGCTGGAATTGAGTTCTATTTAACAAGGTTTGTCGATCGACGGCAGGTCGAAGACTGGCAAGACAAATTTACGAACGGATATTGTTTCAAATCTCTCAAGGGTCTATTTGCACCCCAAAGTAAGTCTTCATATCTCATCTTGTAGAGCTATATTTTAAAATCAAGAGCTTTTATTGTTTTCATTATAGATTGATAACATTGCTATATCACATGGGCCTTTCTAACAACATTATTTAAACTGCAATTGTGTCTTCTTGGTTCGCAGATTGCTAATCTGATAGCGATTTCATTTGCTAGGTATGAATGAAGTTCACAACTCTTCTTGATTCTAGTTTGCTCGAATTGGAGATAGCTATATCGGTTACATTTACTCCAATCTAGCCCACAATCAAATAGCAGAAGACGGATATTTATATGATATGACACAAGAACTTTTAATATAATCATACTTCGGTAAATACAGGAGAATTGTTCAGAAAATCGAACAGTAGCTGCTCTTTCTTATTCACAAGAAACTTAGCTACATAATGGTTAGTTTAACAAGGGCTCATTAACGCACAATTTATGTTTCTTTTGAAAAGGTTTTGATATTCGTGATTCGTTCAAAGGAAACCCGAGGCGAGTTCGAATCATAGCATATTTTTATTTGAATTTTTAAAGCTTTATTAATTCAATTTGGTGTAAAAGTTTATAGGTAACAGTATATTTTTGAGCCCACGGGATTACTGACTACGTAGTCTTTTTAACAAGGAATGGAATGGAGGAGAGAAATGTACTTAATACAATGGGTCAAACAGACAAGAAGTAGCTAAAATTAAATTTTGTATATCCCTAATCACCATTAAAGTTTGAAGCCACAATTTCTATTTATGAATTAAGGCTCATTAAAACAAAATTCAAATAATTTTTCATTAGTTTTGTATCTGATTCGTGCATTCAAGAGAATAAAATGAAATGCAAGGGTTCGGACAAGAAATCTATAATTAGTTACGTAAAAACCAGCAGATTATGTAGAAAAAAGGACAAATTGAATATGCTACATCTGAACATTAATTCGATCTACCATCATTATTTAATTCAATTTTTTATCAGTATTAAACAATATTTACGTACAACTCTGATTTGCACTTGGCTGTTAGTTTTGATCTTGAGGTAAATCGAGTAAGCGTTCTTGCTAAATTGAAAAAGTAGACTTTTCTCGTGCTGAGTTGTGCGAAAAGACAATGCGTTGACTGTAAGGAGCAGGGTGAACAGGCTTTGCCATAGCTGTAGCGAGAAGCCTGTTACTAAATTACAACCTAGTTGTCTAGACGAAGGACGAGGTTTACAAAAAGGGTTCTTGTTTTAAACTGGCCTTAAAGGCTGTACCTTGGAACATTGTGCTCGAAACCGTACTTCAACTAATACAGAATTCAAGTTACAAAAAACAATGTTTTTAAATTAAGACGAACAGAAATAACGGATTTTGGTTGTCTAAAATCAATAGAGTATTCAGGGCGAAGATTCACTTACAGTTTGCAAATGAGACTCTCAGATAGGCACATTTTTTCTTCATCAACTGGTTTGACAAACTTGCATCAAGATGCATGAAATTTAAAAGTTTCATTATATTTCCAAGAACGTCAGGCGAATTAGAGCCAGTTTGATAATGTTAAAACTCACGTCTCATACTGTATGCACCTATGACATTGCCATTGAAAAATTAGAATATTGTAAATCTATAAAATGGGACCTGTCTAAGAAAGAATAATTACTTTTACTATCTCATAATTTCTTTGTACAAGGCAGCAATTTTAAGGTCAATTTGTTCACATCGTCGCTAAAAGGCCCATTAACATAGTAACAAAATATTCATATTAATTGAAAATCACGAAGTCTAGGACATTTAGTCATTTCATGTTCAATAAATATTTTAAAAAGTTCTACAAGTCTATTCTATTCTCATGTCTGCTACAAATTTGAAAAAACTGTACCCATTATAGTTGATGACGTCACAGTTTCGTTTTAGCAACCCACAAAATCATTTTCAAACTTGAAATAGCAACCCTGCGTTGAATCATTGTAAAGGGATCAAGACTTGGAACGAGACATTTGTAGATAATGATCCTTCGTTACAGACGTTACAAACATAAAAAACAATTTCCCTTTATCTAACATAGCTATGTAGCTAGCTAACATGCCCATATGGATTTAAATGTATCTTTCCTGATCACATATTTTCCTATAATATTACATATTAATTTTGGAATTAATGAAATTTCTGAAGGCATTGGAAAAACGAACTAATAGTAACTTGGCTACTTTCACTGCCTTTGAATATTTGAAGAAAGGGTGAATCCACAACAATCATCTTTAACGTGGCTTTGCGATTCATTACCTTAAGATCATTTTGTATGTTTGAATGTTTAAATCTATTGCAATCTTTTATTATCGACTAAGGATATTTTTTCAAGGAGGGAGTGTTACCTTAGCACTAGAGTAAACGTCGGTTTAGATTTACAAGGTATATCTCACATGCAGGGTTAAAATGGCCTGCAAATCGAAGGGACGGAGAAATGATGCCTTTCGGCGTCTGTCATCCCCGAGAAACACAATAGCCAACAGAAGATAGCATTTTATCCTGGCATCCGATTAAGGCCAAAAAACTAATGGAGGCCACGTTCCGCCATCTACTGTAAAATCTTAACTAAGTCTGGATCTAGCTAAAATTGAACCAAACAGTCTAATCGTCTTCAAATAATTTAATGGCCTAGTTACGGGCATTGATAAGCCAATGAAATCAGAGTCAACTTGTTTTTGATATTGAAAATGTCCACCTTAATTATTCATGCTTGATAAAAACCGCAATTCAAAAGATATCAACTAGCCTACAGAAATGCAAATATCTCCCAGCTAAAGATAGTGATTCAGGGAGTTGCTTAAGAATCTTATAAATACACGCTTCGTCTTGATGATAAACAAGTCCAATGTCTTGTTCTTTCAGATACAAGAGCAAGTAGCTATGCATTTTTTGCTGATCTGGGGATCATTTTTTACTGTCGTTGCCATTTGTTGCGATGTAGACTCCAGTAATTTGAAGAAAGCACCAAGTGACCGCTTCAAAGTTAGAGAATGCAGATTAAAGCGAGGCACAATGAAAATATACATACCTGGATGTGAGCAGAAAATGATAAAAAGTGTCGGTTGTCAAGGGTATTGCCTTTCTAGTTCTAAACCAGGCGTGGCGAAAACAAACAAGGAGTTCTTTCAGATATGCAGTTGTTGTCAACCAGAAAATAAAGTGACAAAGGATGTATATCTGAATTGTCCAGCAATGAAAGTGAAGGCGAGAAGATTAAGAATCCACGTAGCAACAAAATGCTACTGCAAACCATGCTAGGTGTGGAAGACTGACAGACTTGTCAACAAAACATTCTATGGACCTGCGAATAAATGAAATAGGTATATCATTAATTTGAAACAAGCTATGGTGCTGTAGCTGCGAATAGCCAGGTGTTACATATTAACAACAGGACCTGTAAACATTAGGTGTAGCTAATGAATAGAAAGATTATGAAAATTATTGATCGTGTTTGTAGATACTTTATTTATAATAAACTGCATAAGTTATAACTACATTATTAGCATACATATATTTAGTTAAGTCACGCGTAAATTGATCAGCATACCTTTAGGCATGTTAGTATATTTTTCAGACTAAAATGTTTTATGATTGATAATCATCACTTTTAAGATTAGAATCTTGTTTAATACCTTCAATTTCGAAAGGACAGTTGACTGGGCGGTGATAAGCAGATAGTTGGAGACAGGGAGTAATTTCAGTTGGGTATGAAAATAATAAAGCTACGTTTGCAATGTTGACACCAAAACAATAAAACAAAAACGTGAAATATAGTAATTTTACTTTGATAGGGACTGATCCCCCATTCAGATCTAGATATAGAATAAGTATGTCTGCGCAAGTCATGGAATTGGCTCGATATAAAGTAATAATAACGCAATTATCGAATATCTTCCTCACAAATTCACAGATTATAAAGATGTCCATCAAGCAAAACCGTTAACCACAGTATTTCCATTTATTGGTAATCTCAAAAGTGGTCAAATAGTGAAATTTCTACAGAAAAAGAATACAACAAAAGTATGAAAAACTGAGTTAATCAAATAATGGATAGAACAGCATCATAAATATCACGTCCAGTATTCCAACATATATGGTTTGCTACAAATTTTAACTTAGAATCAGCTTTGATATTATTGGCACAAGAATTGATCAAACAGTGAAGCTTGTATCCATATCTACAAATCACATAGTCTTCTTCTCCTTTCAACTGGGATGCTGCGCAAAAATCCGCCATGCCGTCTCCAACAAAAATTGTC
Source organism: Chrysaora fuscescens (assembly GCA_009936425.2). NCBI lineage: Eukaryota > Metazoa > Cnidaria > Scyphozoa > Semaeostomeae > Pelagiidae > Chrysaora > Chrysaora fuscescens. The sequence continues at coordinate 5,726 of JAACYV020235086.1, read as the reverse complement.
TTCTTGTAATGATTACCGTTTTCCAGTTCCATCTGTTTAATCAAATTTGACAAAACTTGTCCTAAAACACAATCCATAGGATGAGTTTAAAAACCAGGATTATGCAAGATTGTTGATGCAGACAGAAAAGAAAGATCTAAAGAAGAAAACTGAATGCTATTTTCTTTATTAGCTATCTGGTCAAAGCCGATTAAAAAAAAACAAAACTGTTATATGGATTTAATGCTTGCTCAAAAAGTATGTGTGAAATTCTATTGTGTCGAATTAAGATGTAAGATAGTGTTCGAGTTCTCTGCCTATCGGCAATAAAAAGTTGTACTAGCAAGACTGTGCATAGTCTAGCTACACGTTTGAGTAATCGATCAATATGCAGTTTTAACTTGAATTTGGTTATCCAAAAAGTAGCGAACTATACAGCTATTTCTACAGAAAAGAAAACGTTGTAAAAGCTTGGGGCAGTATGGAAAAATGGAGTTAATAAAATAATGGATAGTATGAAGAGGAAACCTGGATGCCATTTCCTTTTTTGACTATCTGCTAAAAAAATTAAAAAGAAAACAAAACTACCTATGGATTTCATGCCTGCAAAAAATAGGGGGAAAAATCTACCGTGTTAGATTAGGGTTCAAGTTCGTGTTCACGTCTGCCCACCTGGCAATATACACTAACTGGTCTACTGCAAAATGTAATAATAAAAAATTATCAACCAGTCCAAAGAGCGACAGGCTGTGCAGGAGAAAGCTTGAATGAAAAGGTTCGCCAAGAAGCAGAACAAACTCTGGAGACATGACAGGGTACCAAAGGGACTATAAAAAGAGCCATAGTGGAAGAGAAGATTAGAGAACAAAGCAAAAGAATTGAACAAAGTTCTGGTATGATCACAACTCAACGCAAAAAGATTCTTTTCAGAGAAAATATAAATTGATGTGACAGAGCAAATTAAGCAAAGAAAAGCAGCGAACACGGGAAAGATAAAAAAGTATCGGCAACGAATTAAACAATTTTAGGAAAAATAGACAATTTATTAACAGTGATGAAGGATTTTATCAAAAGTTGAACGGAGAAAGTGAGCACGAAGAAAGTGAAGCACCTTATTGATACAAGATTTATCAATAAGGTGCATTGAACTACGGTAAAGACGTCCATGATAAATACATTACAGACGTCCACATTAAAAAAGATCTATAAATTTAATATTTACACTAGATTTGCCCATAGATGCCTATATTAGATTTTATATACCTTAAAAAAGCCTAATTACATGGGACGCGTAGCGATGCTATCAATTTTTGGTTAGACATTTGGGAAAAGAAGCTCATCATAATGAAGAAACAGAAACTCTAGAATAGTTTCGCTGTAAAATAAGGGATAAAGGCAAACAGTGACATCACAGTTACAGACAAGGAAAGCTCCTAACCGTGATGGCGATGGCGTACAGGGACATTGGATAGAGAATGGAAGACAAAAGGACGGACCATTCTTATCCAAAAAGATTATAGCAAAGGGACAATTGCAAGCAACTATCGGCCTATTACTTGCCTTTCTCGTGTCTGGAAGCTTCTAACTGGAATCTCGCAAATGTTCGTACAATTGATCGATATAAGTATAATTTTGGAGTCTCCAAAATACAAACATCAGTGGGCGCAGTTCCTGTGTCGTTTTCGGTCTTCTGTGGCAGTGGTGAGCTATTTTGTAGCCATTTTGTTTTACAAACTACAGTAGCCTCCATTCCGCGTAGCTCCAGCCCAGTGTCATAGCGTGCACCAAAGCATAGTAAAGGCAAGCACACCCGAGGAACTGCCATGGCGACGGTGGATGTTATGGACATTAACATTTGAAAGACGTTGTACAAAATCGTCCTTTGGGTTAACCAAGTGGGAAAACAGCTTTGACATCAGTTGTTTACAAAGGCTTATGACAGTTGAATTTACTCCGAGTTAAAGTAAAAAGACGCCTTTTCTAAAAAATACGCAAACTGCAAGAAGTCCACCGGAAACGACTCAAGCAGCCAACATCAAAATCTGTTTAGGGGTGAATCGAGAGAAAAATGATCGAGTGCCGACGGCTAGAGGGGCGCCCGCAAACAGAATTCAGTGGGTGCCTACTGAGATAATCAGTTTTGTTTAATGATCTGATTATACGAAAATTGTAAGGCTGAAGGCCCTAGGTAACACCCCTCTCATCTCATTCAGAAGGTCTAAGTCAAGCATTATTAATAATTTTTTGCATGGCTTTTGTTACTGGACGACGTCGAAGCTTTTAAATCATTCTTTGCCAAATTAACGAAAATGTTACACTCCCTATACTAACGCGACTCCTTCTGTGTCAGTATGAGAGTTTCTCTGACTGGAGTAAATGTGTATGTATGAAGCTATTATTCTTCAGATAACCCTCCACTTATCTGATGGTATCCCTCCATTGTATCCCTCCACTTCGCATCCAGCATTCTACTGAACACCCATCATTGTGCTGAACATACGTTATAACCGGTGCTTCATGGGCTAATTATCATTCGAGGAAATATTGAATGCACAAGCTGGACCTGATGAACAAAGCCAATGTGGAAGACGGGAAAACTTTTCACTTTTTCCATATGATTATCAGTTGCAGAAATATTCAGATAGTAGGTGAACCTGGTGATATTAATTATATCGAAAAGTTGTGTACCACACAACTACAATAATCTGATAACTGCCTTGGAAACAAACGCCGAAGGAAGATTACCATGGGACTATGTTTGAGACAGAGTCCTTTTTGAGTGTCAGAAACTAAAAAAATTTTAGTGTGGAATATAGTTTTTTATATCGCTTTGTAGAGAGATCAACTCAAAAACCCCCATATCTGTATTCATGTGCAATTCATAAACTCAGGGTCAATGCTATAATAATCATCATTATTAGCATCCTTCGACCTCTCAGTTATGATTGGTTGAAACACCATGGAAAATCCTTTTCCACACCATTCTATCCTGCATTGCTGTTCCCAGGTCTCTAATATCAAGCCTTGAGCCCTGAGCACTGAACTATTGTGCCCGGGAGAGTAAAATTATGTGAAAAGACATGTCCAGAGGGATGCCATCTCAGTGGTAATGGTTAGCAAACTGTATATGGTCTTAAGTACTGTATGGGATCTCTAACTGATGTTCTGAACTCTTCTCAGCAAATCTTTTTATTTCAATTTGGTTTAGTGAAACACACCTTCTGAACAACTTTGAGAATTTTTTATTGAGATTCGTACATGGACACAATGGGGATCGATCACCGACCTTTGGTTCAATGAATAGACGCTCAACCACTGAGCTACAGCACCTATCGCTGATAATTACTGTTTATTACTCCGTGATTGCCATTTTATTGCCATTTTATTGCCTAATTACGTTTGTTTTCAATGGAATAAATTGGCTATTTGCGGTGAAGCCCATTGTTACACCTTTTGGCAAGAACAGCGTCTATACCTATATATATATATATATAGTATACATGTATACATGTATAGATGTATACATGTATACATGTATAGTAAAGTTATCCATACGCAGTTCCAGTGCTCCACTAAAATAGGAGCTTATTAGTATAACTAAAGAAAGAAAAAGACTATTAGTATGCAACTCTGAGTTTCATGATCTCTCAATCATCAGGCAAACAAGATGTATATATATATGCATTCCGCGAGCACCACCACATCATTTTACTCATTTTTCGTACATAAAAACGACACTTTAAACCCCTAAATCCCCATATAACATCGATTTTGTAAATCAGAACCCTCGAATTGACCAAACGCACTGGGTCCCATAAATTTCGCTCTCGGGTGACCATTCCCCTATTCTCGGCCTGGTCTAAAAGGGTCATGCTAATATCATAGTTAATGCAAATATTAACAACAGAAAAAGCACATGTGCATCCATAATGGCAACAGAGGACAGGAAAACAAGGTCGTGGTTGACAATGTTGTGTGACTGGAGTAGTCCGATTGGTATCTCTATTCATGCAAAGTAAACTGACACCATAAGAAAAAGGAAAAGTTTTAGGTCTAAGTATCTGATTTCAATGCATTGGAAGACCATGCAACATTTAAAGCGTTTCTATACCCAAACCAGAAAACATTGAGATTTCGGTAAAAATAAACACTGTGAGAGAGTAGGAGTCACATGGTGATGTGACAGGCAGATTGTGAGTGGGAGGTTTATGGGTATAAAATAGCTAAAATTAGTATTGTACAGGGAAAGCAAGCAGTTGTTGTAAGGAATTTTGAGATTTGAGCTAAGGCTAGGATATTGGAGTAGATGATTATTTACTTCTAAAATCTAATCAAAAATCTAATCCAATATGCATTATATTATATATATAAATGTTTAACAAACTAACAAAAATACATAAGATATTCCAGAAACAACCAAATAATATCCAAATAAGCGTGGAAAAAATAAAATTGATTTTATCATATTCAGAATATTTCATGAAAGTTAAGAACTTCTTGGGGAAAAAATGAAATACTAGCTTCTCGATACGTCACCTGCAACCAAGATTGTTATCGCACAACAACTTACACAACAACTTTGAGTTTGCATGGCTTTATGAAGAAAAACGATTTGAAAATATATATATAAAAAAAAAAATAATTGAAAATATTTGCAAAAACATATTTTGTCAGTCTGTTAAAGCAAAACTGAGGGAGACATTGCATTCCTCATCCTTTCCTGATGAATCATTGGCTACATGTTTAGATAAAATAACAACAAATAAAATAGTATTCTGGTCTTTGCAGATTTATCATACAATTGAAAGTGATCAACTAGGGTTATTTCTAGTGGAATTTTCTTCCTGGCCATAGTGGAATAGTGCAAATGTTAAAGATGGAATCTGTCATAAGACTACACAACTTAAAAGAGTTCAATCCATGATGATACAATTCTAGTGAACAAAAGTAGAAAATACATAATTGCACAAATTAACAGACAGACTGTCCTCCTTGTACAGGACATCTTTACTTGTCTGGCGCTCCTTTGACTAAGTGGAAATAGGTATGTAATTAGATGCGAATATACCAACCTTTGCAGAAATCCAAGGGACAGTATTCACAGACAACATCCTCATCATGATACCTGCCTACTCTCAAACATCCCTGTTTGGTCCAATGGGCTGGATAGGTGTGAATGCCTTTGAAAGCAGACATCATATCTGCCTTTTTCAGCAGCATATTTATGAAGTATTCATTAGAATGTGAGATAATTATAACATCACTTCGCTGTAAGTTTTTAAGCTTGAAAATAAGATTTTGGATGTCACCAAAAAAATCTAATTGCAAAATACATTCGTCTATATTATTCTGTTTTAGGCCGTGCATATACAATTCTTTTAGGGCCAGGCACATTGCTTCGCCCCAACCTTTTCCCTCAACACCACAATCTTTCGTCAATCTCCGCAACTTGAGTTGAGGTGCCAAGTCCAATACAACCATGTCTGTATTTCCATCGATTAAAGTATTGTCAAAATCAAAAATAATTAAGTTATCCATACTTGTGTACTCTACTAGTGTTATTTTCGGAGATGGCAGATTATTTATAGCATGCACCAGAATCTATCCTCCTCCGCGAAGGCAATGTAGTAACAACTTTTTGGATAATAATAACGAAATACTAGACTTATTACACGAGTCCAACTTTTCGCTATGAAAGCTCTAACAGCAGCATTCATTACAGCAACAACAACCTACTACTGATCGCT
>JAACYV020235085.1:18579-38568 GCA_009936425.2 Chrysaora fuscescens | reverse complement strand
AACTGATACTGCTAGTAAGATTCCAAAATGAAGGTCAACGACATCTAAGAAAGCACCAGCGATTACGAAAATGTTTCATGATACTCTCGCTAATTTGAAGTCAAAGAGAGTGCCAGACAGTCTCACTAAAAATCTTGTTGATGAACAATATGTTAATATAAAAATCTAAAGATTTCAGAGAATTAGAATTGAATTGATCTAAAGAAGACTCCATAGCTAAAAATGTTTGCGAGAAATTCTCCCCAAGTATTAGCATACCTTCTTTTCCAGTTGATTCAGTTCATTCTCCAACTCTGTCTGTCTACTTTTAAGAATCTCCTCCTTTAAAAAGGGCAATTATATATGTAATAGCATGTTTTATATGCAATATTCCATCACTGGTAACTCAATACAATCTTCGAACATCGTGATCAAAAGCTCGTCATTGCGTTTATTTTACCATCTCATGAATGTTAGTAGCTACCACAATTCTCAAAGCTAGCGAGACAGCATTTAATCAACAGAAAATGATGAAAAATAAGAAAGACTCACTTCTTTTTGCAAATTCTGTTTTAATTCAAGTAGCCTTTCCTTGTCCTGTTCAAGCTCAACCTGGCCATTCAAGAGAAAACTGGAAATTACAACTTTGAAATAAACAGAGTTAAAGACTCGTGTATCCTTACTAAGTATGAGTAGCTACTTTATGAGCAATAATTATAAACAGCCTTCATTTACCTGCTCTCTTTCGTCGGCCATTTCCGACCTGATTTGCTGCAAAGAATATTCTTGTTCTTGTTGCATCTTCTCAATATTCTGAGGAATTTAAGGTAAATAAACTAGATTTGATAAAAGCGTCATAAAAAACATCAACGTTTCCTTGAGATGCATGGCCGAGCCGATCACCCGCCATGACAATTAACAAGCTCTGAACAGATAGTTTTACATAAATTACTTTTTAAAAAACCTTACGATTTCCTTTTCTTTCTCCAATTTTTGCCTCATTATCTCGTTTTCATTATCAAAGTTCTCTCGCAATTCTTTTTCCAACCTTTCCAGTTCCAGCTTCATCTTATTTTTCAATTCATCTATGTCCTTCTGATTTCTTTCTATTAGTTCTTTTTTTATATCTTCATTCTCTTTTTCCAAATCTTTTTTCAATCTAATCACATAAAAATGAAATTTCTGTACAATGGCAGAGTTGAATACCCACAGAGCAGCAGTTTCATCTCAAAAAGGCCTTATGAGCAATAATACAACTTCTGCAGTCAGCAAAGCAACGAGAAAACCGCGTCTTAGAGAAGTAAAAATAAATCAATGTCAAGTTTAATGAAATTACCTTTTCAAGTCAGCAGCATTTTCATCCTTAATTTTTTGTGCTTCGTTGCTTTTTTCTCTTTGTAAATCGGATTTGCGTTTCCTCAAAAAATTTTCTTTTTCTTCTTGAACTTGTGCTTCTGCTTCTAATTGTTCTTCACTGGCTTGAGCCTTAAATGTCTTTAATACTGTCTCATTATGTTTTCTTAATTTCGATTTTTCAAATTCTGTATCTTCAGTAAAGTTATTTGCAATTTCTTTCACTCTCTTTTCCTTCTCCTCTGTCATTTTCTTTTCAAACTCAATCAGCTCTTCTTCTAGTCCTTTTTTCAATGCTTCTATTTTCCCCCCATAATCATCTTGCAACCTTAAAATAGACAAACATGAATGTTCCGCTGCCTGCCTGAAAATTTTATATATTTTTTTTTGCAAAACGACGCTCAAAATTCAAAGTGAGAGAGAGCTAAATATGTTCTCTTTCAGTAGTTTTTCATTGGGCAATGTGAAACAGCAGTACCTCATCCTTCAAATATTGAATCAGTGGTTTTAATTCATGTTTTATAACTAGATAACAAAAGGAAATAAAATACATATTTTCTGGTAGACAAAGAATAATTTCTGCACATACAACAAAAAACATCGAGCTACATACATTTTGGTCTGAATTTTGAGATCTTCGTTCACTACAACTTTTGGTGTATTTGATTTTTTTTCTGGTTTTCTTAATGGTGATGTCTTCAGTCCGTAAGAATTTTCTTGGAGTTGCGATTTCCTGGGAGTGAAATCTGGCCCAGAGCTCTATGCAAAAAATTGTTTTATAAAATATAACTATATAGCAAATAAGAAAACATTTTTGCAAGATAGTTGATCATGCAAGAAAACCTATACAAATGTTTAATCAGCTTGCATGTCATGCACAAGTTTGGATACTAATTGCAATTACACCAACCTTCAGAAGGTATACAAACAAACTCTATATCTACCTCAGCATCTTCATCATCCACTGGACTTAGGTTATCTACTTCCATGCCTTCAAGTCTTGCATATAAATCAGAGTTTATTCCAAAATCCTATAAAAAATACAAATCTTGCTTGAGAAAATCTGCACTTATCACTGTAACAGGTAAGACATATAACATATAAGACATATAAGACATATAACACATATAACACATATAAAAAGATTATAAAAAGAAAGTTAAAAAAATTTCTTACCAAGTCTTCATCCTCTTCATTAAACCCATCAATTTTCTGTGGAGTCGATGGTGGCTTTGCTGTACTCTCTGACACTTCTGATTCCTAAAAACCATAAAAAATTATTACCAAGATAAAATATAAATGATTCTACAAAAAATTCACAAAAAGATAACAAATAAACTTCAAAATTCTATTGAAATTGGGAACTTGAATAGCATCTTTGCTTGTCAATATCTATGATTACCTCATATCCAATATTTGCTATGTCATGCAGATCTAAATCCAGTGTGAATCTTGGTTTTCCGATTGAGTCCTAAAAAAATTAGGGGATAATATCTAAGTATACACAAACAAACTTTGTTTGAAATCTAATCACAGCCCTTTGGAATAACAAAGAGACATAAACAGCAGAATCAAAGAAACTCCTTGATTTTACCTTGCTAACTTCAGATAAATCGTCAAGGAAGTTGACATTTTCTCCAAATTTACTTCCAAATCCAGTCTTACCGATATTGTCTTGAATTTTTGAATGAAATTCCTAAAAACACAAGAGTGATTGTTCAGACAAATGAATCAAAAGCGTCATCATAAATGATACAAATGAAAATATTAATTGATTAGATACATCACAAGGATTCATTCATACTTCTTTATCAATATCGTTGTCTATTGGTTTTGGTTTCAAGGAACCAATGTTTTCAGAAAATCTTTTGCTGCCAAGATCTCTTGTTGAGACTAAAGAGCTATTGAGTGAATCCAATGTCATCCCTAAACCCTTATTATTTGTCGTCAATGATGCCAATGCAGATGAGTTTTTCCCCAATCCAAGATCTGCTTTCAATGTTGACAATCCATTGGTACTCTAAAAAACAACCAAATAATCATTTAACAATAAACTTTAAATAAAGGACAAATATTGTACCTTCATGCTTTAATCCTACATGCAATGCATCTATCAATAAAAACTGCTAAGAATGTTCAGGCTTATTAAATTCAATTATAAATCTTACACCAATTTTGTCTCCGTTTCCTTTGTCTTTTTTCTCTTTCTTTTCCTTTTTCTTTTCTTTGTTCTTTTTAGTTTTAATGTTTTTTGCAGGTTTCAATTTTGCCCTTTCTTCTTCAACCATTTCTCTAAAATACTCATCACATGGGTGATCCCAAACACTATCACCAGTTGAAAAGTTGAAATAGTATATCTCACCACTTTCATCTTGGCTGCCAAATCAAACAACAAAACCAATTATTAGTCAAAATTCTTCTTACAAATTTTCAAACAGATACAGAAGAACGGACAATTACTACTTTGACCAGACTCAAATAACTTTGAATATATGTTTATTATGAAAGTGTGACTTGATATGGTAGGGTGTTTTGCATGCATTGAAAGAGCTTGGATTGCTACTAGCAGCCGGCTTATCTATCAGTTTAACCGGCTATCAGCTTAAATCCTAATTATGAAATGCAGGTAGCTCTTAAAAATATCTTTAATCAATTTTTCCTTTCCAATTCAAAGGCTCCTTCCTAACACCACTGGAAAGTTTTAGCAGATGGTATAAAGGATGCACGCCTTGCAATTTTTAAGTTTATTTTTTTAAATAAAAAATGCACACAATATGGAAGTAAAATTGCTTCTTACACCAGGAAAATGGATACAATAAAAATGGTATGGTTGAAAAATTATTTGTTTTATACTATAAGAACTCTCACCATGGCTTCCAGTCAGAGGGTAATGGAGCTACAATTCCTTGGCGAGCTATCCACAGTAAGTCTTTGTCCTTTTCAGGGTCTATCCCAATCACCTCTGCATAGTCTAGGATTTCTTTAGAAATATGCAAACATTTCAAAACCCACAAAAAGGTAAGTTATAACATCTATATGAATGTTTGATTCTCTCAAAATAGCCAAAACTTTTGGGCCTAAAATCTTGGCCTGAATGGAAATTTAAAAAAATAGATATCGACAGCATGGCAGCTATGAAACATAAGTATAACACTGTGTATGAAATCTGATATATAAAGAATGCTTACCTTGCTCTGTTGGCTCATAATTTTCATCATATTCCTCATCTAAAATAATTTGGTTATTTATGACCGCCATTACGCAAAATTCTCCCGCTGAACTTAAATTTTGTCATTAAAATTTATTGATTTATTATTGGATGTGAGGTTTCACTCAGCCTCCTTTGCGGGAAACGAATTTCGCCATGATTACGTCACGACGCCTGCCTCTGAGTCTGACGACCACTGTTGGTGCTGGCCCCAGTCATATAGATTTGGCTTTTGCTCTTGTCTTGTCACTCTTGGTCTTGTCCTCTGGTCCTTCCTCTGAACTGGTCCATTCGTGTCCCTACTACTCTAAACCTTGACCTACAACAAAAGAGGTGGAGAGGGGAAGCCCATAGCTGAAAACCATTTTCATTCGTGCCATTTCGCTCGTCGGAACAAATTAGAAATGCATTCATCATTCAAATGAGATTATTAATAAAACATGCATGAGAAAGCAAGAAGCATGGGCAATGTTATCTAAGGAATGCGTGGAATCGATTTATTTAACCACATATGTTTTAAAACATAACGACAATAAGTCTATTCCATTTTGGAATATTTTATTGCGCGATTTAATCAACATCCTACTTTGATAACATCAAAGAGACGGTTGTTTATAATGTGGAAGGGCGAAATTATAGAAGGCGATTTAGCCGATGATCATAAGGAAAAGGGAGGCCTTGAAGATCAGGCCGCTATCCCAGTGGTGAAAGTCAGAAATGGTGAAACTTTTCAACGGTAACTTACACTTAAGTCTGCACAGTAGGATCACTTTGTCTTGCCCGGTTTAATAAACAATTGCAAGAATTAGTAAATGTGCAATAGTTTTGTATGAATTCCTGTGTTTGGCTAGGCTAGGCCACTTTAATTTGCTACGGTACATTCGATGCATCTTTGGACGAAGAAAAAGGCATTGGAACATAGGCATCTGCTCTGTTTTGGAAGAAGAAAGAAGATAAAGAAACTGTCTCTTTGGCTAAGAAATAAACCTGAAGAGGAACAAACCTTACCCTAAACTCAACCCTTAGGTTATTAGTTTCCTCGAGTATTTAAATTTATTGAAAATTTGAATTTAAAGATTTATGATTATGATTTGTTTTGTTCCCTAGTAATGGAACTACATCTAAGCTGGAATCTCCCAGTGGGAATCCTCCAGTGGAAAACGAGGAAACAGAAGCTTCAAAAGATGGACCAAAAAACCAAGTTTCATTTCTGGCAATGGTATTCTTCAGAAACTTATTTAATTTGTTGATGTGTCCATTGATTGTTTGGACCCCCCTGTTATGGTATTTTTTAATTCCCAATCGCTTTGTGGGTCATTTATCCTTTTGGGCCTCATAAGTTTCCACATTAGAAATTGATTAAGGCAAATGATTAAATTATCTGTTTGTTTAAATTTTACTTGACAAATGGAAATTTTTCAGTTTAAATTTGTTTGGTATTATATGTAATAATAATAAGTCATATAAATGATCATATCTTGATTATAAATCATATGATAAATCATATGATTAAGATATAAATTATAAATCATATGTACTCCTGTTCTGCCATTGCAGTTGTGAATTCTCTTTCTAGTTCAAGTATGCTGATGCTCTTGACATATTTCTCATGGTATTAGGCACAATCTTTGCAATTGCAAATGGCATTGCTCAGCCTATGTCAATTATCTTATTTGGTGACCTTGTCCAAGACTTCATCTTATTTGCCAATGCTAAATTAAAAGGTACATCTACTCAATTTGATATCGAAGGTGAAATGACGAAATTTGCTGCTTACTATGCCTATATTGGCATCGGATCATGGCTTGCTGCATATATTCATACAGCTTTTTGGTCCCTTGCTGGTGTGCGCCAAGCAAACCGTATTCGCATGAGATGTTTTAATTGCATCATAAGGCAAGATATTGGCTGGTTTGATATCACTGATGCTGGTGAATTAAGTTCTAGAATAACTGAGTACGTATATCAGTTTTGTTCATTTATTTGTTTCCTTTTGTCAGTTTCTTACTTGATTTCGCACCAATTGATAGGTGGTAAAATGCTCCAATTAGCAATAACTGTCACAGGCAAATTACAGGAAATGCCACTATGCAGTACAGGCATGTGACAGAGAGCTACAATTATATGGGAACCAGGCTTATGACAGGAGCGCAGTTCTATATTAAGGGTTATAGAAAACAATTTTCAAATTCTTATTTTCACTTGGGTGTACAAATATTTATTCAAGGAAACATGATGCATACATGTACCACTTAGTTAATTCACATTAGGCATCTCAATACAGCTACACCACTTTAAGTGTCAAATTGGGGTCTCCTCTCTCACTAAGACTGATTGTTGGAATTTTGCATTGCAATCTTTGCATCGAAGTTTTTTTTACTTGCAGAGATGTAATAAAAATTCAGAATGGCATAGGTGACAAAGTTGGCATGTTAATCCATTCATTGGCCATGTTTATTGCTTCCTTTGTCATCGGATTTGTTTACAGCTGGAAACTGACTCTTGTGATGCTTTCAGTCAGTCCAATAATCATTCTTGTCACTGCAATAACAGGAGTAGTATGTGCGATTATTTTCTTATTTCAACTTGACCTTTACTTAAATTTCATGGATCTCCACATTTTCTGCAATTAACAAGACCTAAATCAGCATTTTATTCAGAGGAACTAAACTTTGCTCAATCTGTTATCATAATTTTTGTAGAAGTGGATTTTTTTAAGCTTTTGGTACTTTTGATCCGATCTTCCATACCCATACCTGCTCTGGCATTGTTTTGGCACGAGAGAGTTGGATTGTTATTAATCAAAAGAACATGTCTTCATCTCTTTTGCCTGTTTCTCCGGTCCATTTTTATGCACATGAAGACAAAAGCTTTCATTTTCTAGGTTATCAGTCGTTTAACAAGTCAAGAGCAAACAGCCTACGCCAAAGCAGGTGGAGTAGCTTCTGAAGTGTTTAGTGCGATTCGCACTGTTGTTGCATTTGGTGGTGAAAAGAGGGAGTTGCAGAGGTAATTCATTAGTATCTTTTTATAAGCTGATAAAAAGGCACTTAGATTGCTGGGGGTTTGCAATATATTCATTCCATTGTGGTTTTTCTTGATTTTTCAGGTACACATCGCATCTTGGAGAATCACAGAAGGCTGGTGTTAGAAAAGGATTTAACTCAGGGATTGCATTCGGGCTTTTCCAGTTCGTAACATTTGGCTGTTACGCATTGTCATTTTGGTAGGTTCAAAAAGTTCATATAATTTTATATTTGCAAAGGATGAGGAAATAATTTGCATTGAAACAACACAACCAGCCAATTGAGTGAAGCCAAAGCCATCTCTAAACTGAATAAGGCAGCATTTCTGGCTGATAAACGATTGTAGATTGCTTTTACAGTATTAGTTTGTCAATGATTTTTTGCATTTATATTGTACACATTATTTTCCTTATTGCTTCATTATTTTTCATAGGTATGGTTCAGAGCTGATTATTGATAAGGAAATTACAGGTGGAGATTTAATGATAGTGAGTCTCTTTTTTATATTGTATATTATTCTATTTGACATAAAAATTACTTATTTGCACTGTTAGGCAATATCTTTGTTTTTATGTTGTCTATATTTTATACTGTCCATGTTATTTGCTCCCAGATTGATTAAATGAATTGAGCCCTGCAAAGATATTTATGAAAGCAACAATGGGCATTATAATTTGAAAACTTGATCTTTTTTATTGACATTTAATGGAACTTGTAAGTGTGTTGGTAAAGTTTGATATTTACATATACAGGTGTTCTTTTGTGTTATTGTTGCTACTACTCAAACTGGACAGGCTGCACCAAATTTTCAGGATATAGCAATCGGAAGAGGAGCTGCCTACTATGTTTTCAAGCTCATGGATCAGGTTGGATTTAAATATTTTCTTGCTCAAACGAAAATACATGTTTTAACCTGTTTTTCTTTTATAGTAATGTTCAATGACTTATTGTCTTAGCTTTGTTTCAATGCCATGATCTATGAGATTTTTGAATCTTGAAGAGATGCATATATTTAACTGAGCTTTAACCATCCAACATTTTCTGATTCTTCAAATGGGTGTAGTCTTTTTTTGTGTAAACATTTCCGCACTAGAGAAATCCTTTATCAAAAATATTTTTGAGTCCGTAAAATTTTGTTTGAAACATATTTTTTCAGGTTCCAATCATTGATCCGATGTCCACAGATGGTGAAAAACCAGCCATTGTTGGAAACATTGTGTTTGAGAATATTGATTTTAATTATCCATCTCGACCGGATACAAAGGTATGATCCTCAGGTGAAATTCTCCTTAGCTGTTTCTGTGTCAGCTTGTTTTCACTCATTGATTAATGTGTACCTAAATTAAGTATGTAGAATTTTTAATTTGATGCCATATTTAGGTTAAGATTTTTTTCATTTTTTGTGTACAGATTTTGAGTAATTTCAACTTGAAAATCAAAAGTGGAGCGACGGTTGCCTTAGTCGGTGAATCTGGATGTGGTAAAAGTACAATTGTAAAGCTTGTGGAGAGATTCTACGATCCAGCAAAGGGGCCTGTATGTTTCTTTTTTCTTTCTATAATGCTTGAAACCTGTTTCTGTGCGTTACATCTGACATGTGGTGACCTTTTCCATGCCAAACCAGCGTTTAGGCCTGTCACGGCGATTCTGAGCTAAAATGACAGATCACAGATAGAAGCCTGAAAACGGCTCTAAGTCAGCAACACTCGCGTAATGGAAAGGAGCAACGCTCCAGTTTTCTGTATCATATTTATGCCCAAAACCAAAACGAAACGCAAACGCTGTTCCTTGATAACGATTTAATAAAAAAATGTCTGATTCACTCATCATACTGTAAGTTATCTGTTAAACATGGTTATTTGTTTTACAAAGTATTTTTTTCTTTAGGTTACTTTAGATGGAGTTAACCTTCGCGACATAAATGTTGCTTGGTTACGTCAGCATATAGGCGTGGTTAGTCAAGAACCAATACTATTTGAAGGCACAATAGCTGAGAATATTCGAATGGGTAAAGAAGATGCGACTGAAGAAGAAATTGAGCAAGCTTCTAAAGATGCTAATGCATTTGGCTTCATTTCAGAATTACCGGCGGTACGTTATTAATTCTACGATAAACTTTGCTGTGATGAGGGCGATATTCTAGAATCTTCTTTTCCACAATGGAGATTCTGAGTTAATCATTGGAATATATTGTACATTTCTCCATTGATGTTCATCCTACGATCCATGGTTATTACTCTTTGCTATATAGATGTCATTTCGATGATTATGTACACTTGCACCATCAGAGCAAGGTGCAGTTTTGCATAGTTATTTGGGAGCATCAGGTGCCCGGATTTCCCTTCTTTCGATGTGTTTTGATACGTTTAATAACCAGCCATATGTTTGGTTTGATGATTTAATTTGTTATTGTTATTCACAATTGCATGCTGTATAACAAAGTAGCTGTCCAATGTTTTATAGAAATTTAATACCCAAGTTGGAGAAGGAGGGGCGCAGTTGAGTGGAGGTCAGAAGCAAAGGATCGCTATTGCACGTGCTTTGGTCAAAGATCCAAAAATTCTTCTCCTGGATGAAGCTACTTCAGCACTTGATACAGAGAGTGAATCGATTGTTCAAGCTGCTTTAGAAAAGGTTGGAAATATCATTTTTAATGTATGGTACATCGTTTATGATCTCTCTTCAAAATGACTGGATTTCATTCTTATTCTCCTTTTAGGCCAGTGAAGGAAGAACAACAATTGTTGTAGCTCATCGCCTGTCTACTGTTAGAAATGCAGACAGGATAGTGGTTTTGCAGGATGGCTGTGTAGTAGAGACTGGCACCCATGATGAGCTGTTTGATAATAAGAGAGTGTATTATAGCTTGGTCATGTTACAAACAATTGCAGAACAAGTTGCTAAAGAAGAAGAAGAAGATAGTTTGTCATTGCTCAGTCAGGATGATAAAAGTAGGTGAAGATTGAAGATAAGATAAGATATAGATTTATTTTATATTCCCCAATGTTCTCCTTTTGACGCCATTCTTAACTACTTCCATTGCTTCACAGTGCAACGAATGGCGATGAAAATTATGAGGCGAGCTTCAATTGTCGATGATAAAATTGAAGCCGGCAGCGAACGAATCAGGAATATCGAGAAAGCACTCCACAAAACGTTGTCTGTTGACACTGAACATAAAAAAGATACAATTAAAAAGCCTGTAAGTTATACGAAAAACAGTTATTATTGCAACTTCCTTTTTCTTTGCGTTCATTTCTGCTTGCAATACCTCGAATGTTAATATCTGGATCAAACTGAGTTTTGAATGATCAAATGAAATCCAATCAGTATCCAACCATTGCAAGTCAGACTCAAACTTTAATGATTTGAAATGGAATGAAACATTGAAAGCCAAGGAGACCATGGCATTGTTATTCCATCCTCGCAATTTCTCCTTGCTTGGCAGTGTTTTGAAATTATAACTTCAGAATATCTCTTGAAACAACTATTTATTGATCAAATTCAAAGGCTAAAATAGAAGAAGAGCAGGAAGAAGAAGAAGAAATAAACATGCCGCCTATGAAACGTATCATGATGCTGAACATTAAAGAATGGCCTTACTTAGCAATTGGCAGCTTCTTTGCAGCGATTTCCGGTGCCTTTCCTGTCGCATTTGCCATAATTATGAGCGAACTAATCAAGGTACGACGAGTATCATTTACCGTAATACAAAAGGGACGGAGGTATTTTCAAATGACTTGCAAAAAAGAATAATTTCATCTAACATTGAATGACATGAAAATTGCATAGCTACATCAGAAGAAGTTGTAACACTGCATTCATAATATAATATTCGTCTCCCCCCTTTAGCAAACCAGACCGTTCTTTGATTTTACAGTAAATTAATAATTTTATTCTATTCTTCAGATATTTTCATTGGTAGATAAGAACAGCATGCGGGAAAAGGCGGAATTCTGGTCGTTAATGTTTCTTGCATGCGGTTTTGTCAGTGGCATCTCTTTATTTATTGCAGTTAGTAAAATAGTTTTCTTTTTCTTATAAATTATTAAATTAACTATGAACATTGTTAAGTAGGGATCTTTATTAACTGTAAACATTCTTAAGCTCACCTAATAGATACAAAACTTCGGCAATTTATGATATCAATGAAAGTTTTTACAATGGTTGCTGTCCCATACGTTAAGAGATTGTACTTTGAAAGTAAGATTTCCTGATTAATCTTTCTCTTGTATTGTTAAACATCTTCCCAACCTTACTAAAGTTAGGATAATCCTCCAGCTAATTTAACCACAATAAAAGATAATGTTGTTATTTTTCTTGCAGAATTATGTTTTTGCCAAGGCGGGAGAGATTCTTACGAGAAGACTACGCGAGATGTCTTTCAAGGCCGTATTGCGACAGGTTTATAACACAGTTTTCATGAAATGCTTTGCTTCGAAAACGGCAACATTTTTTATTTTGTTTTGAAAGGTGTATATATCTTTTCTTTTGTGTCTCATTCGTATCAACTCATCAACATGATCTTAAATTATAGCTAACATATTTTCTACTTGTTTCAAGGAAATCGCATTTTTTGATGATCAATTCAATTCAACTGGGGCATTATCTGCTCGCTTGTCATCTGATGCCGCTGGAGTTCAAGGGGTGAGATATTCTCTGGATTCCACTATTCCATTTTTATTTGATTTATGAACAATAAATCAGTCGATCGATTTAATCGTTGCAAATCAAAGATGAAATTTACTTACAGGCCACAAGCACTCGGCTCTCCACCATCGTACAAGTGACAGTGATGGGTCTGTCTGCTGTTATAGTTTCATTTGTTTACCAATGGAAGCTAACACTACTCATCTTCGCTTTCATCCCTTTTTTGGTATTTGCTGGTGCAATGTATACAACAATCAATACAAGTTTTGCAGCTAAAGAAAAGGAGTTTTCTGTCAAGTCAGCGGCGGTAAGACCATACCTGCAAATAATTCAAGTCATTTAATTGACTATCCTTCAAAGAAATATAATTAATTGAGGAACTTTGAAACTTCCATCAGCCCGCAGTTTTGGGACTGGTAGTAAGTAACCAGACCACTATAAAATAGAGTTTTCATAGGGCGTACATGTAAATTAGAGCCAAAAATGGAGATTCTAAACGAATAGCGATGCTGTTGAAATGTTTGCTTTTCTGCTGTTCCTTCCACTTAGATTTGCAATGGTTTGTCTTACTTGCAACTGCTTTTTTGCTGTAGGTAGCAACTGAAACAATCTTAAATATACGCACGGTTGCTTCGCTAGGAAAGGAGAATTACTTTTACCAGCAATACATATCAATGCTTGCAACTCCTTACAGGTATGTTCTTCTCATCATTTCTAGCTCCTTTGCTTTATCACTTTGCTTTTGCTATTTTCTCTTGTTTTTCCCTTCCTCTCTTTTTCTCTCCCTATTCTTTTGCATAGTTAATACTAATAGCTAATCCATTTCATGACTATATTAATACCAGCATTTGTTTGATTTTTTAGGAAGTCCAAATTTAATAGTCATTTGTTTGGTTTTTCATTTGGTTTCTCCAATTCAACTTGGTTTTTCGTGAATGCTGCAGCATTTCGGTTGGGGGGCTATTTGGTGAGAAAAGAAGAAGTTGAATTTCAAAATATGTTCAAGTTAGTTCTTTTTCTTTTACAATTTAGCTAGTCTTCTTCAACTGTCATAGCTGAAAAATGTATTTCTCTTCCAACTGTTGATTCTTTGATGACTTAGACGGAGCAGAACTGCAGCCATCTGCGCGAAAAATTGCAACTTTGAACTGACCCTGAGCAACATTCTTTAATTAACGGCAATAACTGATATTTTATTTTTTTAGCTAGTAAACTAATTGACAATAAACTTATCTTGTTGCAAAAAAGCTTATTTATCCAAGCATGAGCTTAACTTAAATAGTTGGATGACGTCATTTTACGTAATTTCTGCTCTGCCGGTAACTAACTGATTGAGTCCGACTTAAACGTGGTATATCAGTGCAGGCAGTGTAGCAGAATAGCAGAACTAAACTCATCTCACTTCAAATGTTGTTGTTTTTATCTGCAGGGTTGTGTTTGCTCTGGTTTTCGCTGCAATGTTTGCTGGACAAGTAGCTTCGTTTGCTCCCAGTTTCATCAAGGCAAAAGTCTCTGCTGCTAGGATTTTCAAACTTTTGGATCGCGTCCCTGCTATTGATAGCTATAGCGAAAAGGGGGAAAAGATTGTAAGTCAAAATTATTGCACTCCCTGTGTGTTCTGTTAATGATGTTTCTATTCATCAATAAGCAAGAACCAT
This sequence comes from Chrysaora fuscescens, assembly GCA_009936425.2. Lineage (NCBI taxonomy): Eukaryota > Metazoa > Cnidaria > Scyphozoa > Semaeostomeae > Pelagiidae > Chrysaora > Chrysaora fuscescens. Next base: position 24,694 of record JAACYV020235085.1, on the reverse strand, counting down.
CCTACGTTAATGAATACCTAATATTACAGCTAATGTTAATGGTTTTTGAATTTATTGAAGAGTTGACGAATTATGTTTTCTAGGCTGACTTAGACGGCAGTATGACATTGAAGAATTTGATGTTTAACTACCCAACAAGACCAGATGTGCCCATATTAAACGATCTGAGTGTTCGTATCAGCCCAGGTCAGAAGTTGGCACTTGTTGGTGCAAGTGGCTGTGGAAAAAGTACTGTCGTGTCGTTGCTCGAGAGGTTCTATGACGTTGCAGAAGGTGTAGTTGTAAGTATAGAATGAACTTAAGTGTTTGTTCTTTAGTGAAGATAGAGGGGTCTAAACCTTGTTGTTAAGAGTGTCAAAGCATTTCAAGCCCCTCCCCCATGTGTAGGGGCTATGGAAATCCTGTAGGACAATCAGGAATAAAGAAAGCGAAATGGATTTAATAAGCTAAAGCTGATAAACTGACTTTCTCTTTTTCAGGAAATAAATGGCAAAAATATCAAAGATTTGAACCTAGCATGGCTTCGATCTAAAATTGGCCTCGTTTCTCAGGAACCCGTCTTGTTTAATTGCAGTATAAAAGATAACATTACATATGGACTTAGTGAAGAAGAACGAATGGAATTGTCCCATGATCAAATAGAGTCAGCAGCGAAATCCGCTAATATTCATCATTTTATATCAACTCTGCCCCAAGTAAGTTACCCCTCTGTACTAAAATTCGACCTAGTGTTCTTTCAATACTGCAAGACATAACTTGTTTACGATGTTGTTTTTTAGGGGTATGAATCGCAGGTGGGAGAGAAAGGCACTCTCATTTCAGGCGGACAGAAGCAGAGGATCGCCATAGCTCGTGCCTTGATCAGAAATCCAACAATTCTTCTTCTTGACGAAGCAACTTCTGCTTTGGATTCAGAAAGTGAAAAGGTTTTCCTTGTCTTATTCAATACCATTCAGAGATTTGAACGATGTCCTAGTTTAATTATTCACATAACAGTTTGCTCATTAGCCCATTAAATATATATGGTTGCATTTCCTAGGTTGTACAACAAGCGTTGGATGTTGCGATGGAAGGGAGAACATCTATCATCATTGCGCATCGTTTATCTACGATTCAAAATGCTGACGTCATCGCTGTTGTGCAAGGCGGGAAGATTGTCGAAATTGGCAACCATAACGAATTGATGGATTTGCAAAAAGCATATTACATTTTGAATTCTGCACAGCTTCAACCGAAACAAGATTAAAGTTGTTCGTTTTAAATGACAAATGTAAGCCATCAATAATTTTTTTTTAATTTAGAGCTGCTTGTATGCACGATTTTACAACGTTGAAAGTCTACAATAAAATTTTGATGTTATGGTTATAGCTTTGTAAATAGCCAACTTATTGAGATAAGTTGTTTTTAGAAACGAGTGTTGTTATATCTTATGAGCAAAAAATTCGTATTCGTACACACATGTTGCTCTTCTTGACGTAAATTTCTTTGTTAATTGCTCCAGGAAATTACTCGCAAATCATGACTGTTTCACTTTGAACGGATTGGGTAGTGTTCTCCAAGGCAAAGCGTGATTGCATGGCATGTAGCGAATGCTCCGGAAAGCGCAAAAAACGGCAGTGTGCGACGATAAAATGCGACGATATGAAGCAACAGAAGAAACAAAAACAACAATAATTGATTTGTGAATATCGACCTTTAACAATGAAATCAGAGTTATCAACTTATAATTATCGATTAGAATCGAAGGAAAACATGCAGCCTTAAAAACTGGCCTATTTCGCAGAGAACAAAATGAAGTCAGTTGATCATCACGCTCATACTGCTATATAATACCAACAAATTCTGCTGTTGAAAAATTTCATGACAAAATCACCCAACACATCTTGCTTTAGGAATGAAAAGATCTAGTTTCAAGTGACACGCGTGTTTATCGCCAATTTTAAATCACGAGTTCTTCAACAGCCTACACGGGTCTTAAACGGGGAAGAACAATTATATGGCAGATAGGTCACTAGGAGAAGCTAGAAAATATTTTAAAATTTATTACCTTTTGTTGCCAACGGGCTTAAGATTTCTCGCAATTACACGACTAAAGTCGTTCGTTTAAAATTTATTCTTTTTCTAAATTTCTACACGATCGCAAACTAAGAATCAATGATCCGAAAAATTTGCTGGTTCAATTGGTCCTCGTAACTATGCTGCGGAAAAGTGGAATTAAAATAAGTGATATTCTCTACGGGCTATTGAAATTAGTCAAAAACGTGCAAAGTGCATGAAATAAATGAAAAAGAAATGATCAACAATTTGTTGATGCTCCAGCGCAATGTGACTATAAACCTCAACTAGAAATTAGGAATAAGCAAATCGGCAATTAAAAAATGATTCAGGTATTTTCACAGAGTAACCTCTTATAAACTAAAGGTAGAAGGAACACACTAACTATCGGGTATAATACAGGCAGTAAAATTAGCATAAAACGTCAAACCATATCTAGCTATATAAAATACATGCAGGAACTTTTTGTAGATGCGTAAGTAAAGGATAAAACTAAATTGCAGCTGTGATTCATGGAAAATTTGTCTCCAATCTTGAAAATCAAGTAGCGATTAACCATTAACATTTTCAAGAATTATCAACATTACCCACGATGAAAATCAGTTCATAATAGAGCACACAAGAACATCCATTTTAAATTGCAAAGTTTAGAATATCATGAATACAGTTGCACAATGGTTATAATAGAAAGACTAGTAGTATGTTTCTCTTTCAACCCAACCTACAAAAGAAAATGAATAGATGAAAGGATAAGATACATCAGGCAGTAATATGTGGGGAAATAATTCCACAATTAGGAGTGCAGTGTAAAACATTCTAGAAAAACAGCTTTCCATTGAATTGACTTTAATCAAGTAGCACCAGATGGTGGTTTATATTTTAACGCAGGCAAACAGTTTATCTGAAGTATTCAAATAAAGAAAAACCTAACAAGCATTAAAAATAAGTAGGTAATTGATGAAAAAGAAGACTACGAACCTCCAGGGTAACGACGCAATAAATATCTCCTTACTTCATCGTAAACGAAAATCATTATGGAGAATGGGAATCCAGGAAACCACCACGTGACGCTAAAAAAATTATTGCATAGTCTCACAAATTGTGCATCATAAATAAAAAATAAAAAACAATTCAATGCAACGATAGCTCTGTTTCCTATGTCAGGCATTTTTAACTAAACAACTAAACTAATTACAAATTTCCTTGAGTTGTTGAAAGTGATAACCACAAATTAACATGAATTTATGAAACACAAGACCTCTATAAAACACAATAGCCGTAACAGCTACATCGTGCTAATCAAGCAGCTAAGTAATAATGTAGCATAGATTAGATCAAGAAGGACTAGATCTGTTAAATGAATAAAATTGTTTACTTGAGTGGTCGTAGTCTGAGAGCAAGTTGAACTCCTGGAGTGTAGGACAAGAAGGCTGCCAAACAGGTTTCAAAGAACAAACCGAAGTTCAACATCCAATTGCTGTAAAAAGAAAAGAGGTATAGAAAATCAAGATAACATTGGAAGATGAAATACACAATTCATTCAAACAAGTTCGCTCAGAGATATTAGTACAAAAACTGATGAATGCAAATTGAAGGAAGGCAACAATAAATTAACATACTTCATTCCTTGGCTGACAATTGAAAGTCTTCTTGTTTTGCTGATGATCAAATCAGCCCATTGTACGACTACAATCGTAACGAAGAAAGCTGTATGGCATGTGAGCTCAAGTTCCTTACGTTGATGGTATGTCTGAAGAAGAAGAAGAACGCTCAATTATCGAAGTATCGTTATCCCGTGCTTTCGCACTCTCTTCCCGTCACGCCTGATAAAAGATTTCGTTTAAAAATTTACGCTTACAAAAAATTAATGAAAATGTCGCTGAAAGCAATGGCATACCCATTCTTGACCATAACTGTCGAGAACTGCATTGTTAGTCTTAGAGTCCCATTGTCTTCTCAAACCAATCAGAAAAGATGGACGGAAGCCACATTCGCCAAGTATGACGAAATAGGTAAAAAATCCAGCCGCAGCCTGTGAAAAGAACACAACATATCATCTGTGCAAATGAGCATGAAAAGGTACGAGAGAAACATGTTTTTATTAATTCAGAATAAGTTCAGAGAGAAAAGCATTTGCGTGGACATACCTGCATCATTCCGATCATACCATAAGCCAAACTGATGAGCCTAAGAGAGAGAAATAATATGGCTGCATATCCAAACCAAGCCAATCAAAAAACCTAAAGGGGTTTTAGACTGAAATCAAAGTGACTTATTTAAGATCGGTGGATGATTCAATAATGAAGCAATTAATGATTATTGATTACAACTATGATTTCCTTCAACAAAGAAGCCGATTGTCTTGAGTTACGGGAAGAGTAATAAAAACCAAAATTTTACCTTTGGTTAACAAGCTTGTCTCTGACTGGGTCTCTTGGTTTTCTTTTCATGATGTCGGTTTCAGCTTTCTCGTAAGCCAAAGAAATAGCGGGAATCAAATCCGTACCAAGATCAATGCAAAGAATGGTGATGGTACCAAGGGGCAATGGAATACTCAAAAGAATGAACATCAAGAAGGGTGAGATCTCAGGAATGTTACTCGTCAAAGTGTATGCGATTGACTTCTTCAAATTGTCAAAAATCAGACGACCTATCAAGAAAAATATAGATGATAGGAAGGGATCAAAACTGAGCGAGTTCAGTGCATAGCTACATATTTTTATCTAAAATATTATTTATCATGTAGGTATTATTTAATATAATTTTATGATAAATAATATTTATCATGTCATTAAAGATCAATATATCGTCTAGATCCTGAAACCTAAACTTAAGCATTTGGAGTGATGTAAGGGTATATAATTATCCTATTTATTATACAACCAAATTGCAAGTCAGCTCCTTCTTTCGATATCATGTCTGGTTATTATAGCGATGAATTAGATTACCTTCTTCAACTCCAGTTACAATAGAAGCAAAGTTATCGTCCAGCAAGATCATGTCAGCAGCTTGTTTGGAAACGTCAGATCCAGCAATTCCCATTGCAACTCCTATTTGACAATAATTCAGTATGTAATAAGTTGGGTTATCAATTGATTTGTATTTATTTCATCTAGATTAGTTGTGTTAATTTTTTTAAATAAATTTTTGGGTAAGTGATGCAGGATAACAACAGGATGCAGGAATAAATGCAAGGAGATAAAATCAAAATTACCAATATCAGCCTTTTTTAAAGCAGGAGAATCGTTGACACCATCACCAGTTACAGCAACAATGGCTCCAAGTCTTTGACAACCTTCTACAATTACCAATTTTTGTTGGGGAGAGGTTCTTGCAAATACAATTTCAGTGTGGTTCTTCAGAACATCTGTTATATCTTCTGCTGACATATCCTAAGCATTACAAAAACAGCTATTATTTCAACACAACACAAAAATCGTCACAAGTTGTGCTTGAATATGAGAAATAAAGAGTAGTATGTTTGAGAATTTCAAGATTCCAAGACAATTGTAAGGAAAAACCCTCAGCATCTCCTAGAAATGCCTAAAGCTCAAGTGAGAAAAGCTAAATTATTGCAATAACTCTCTACAGCCTTCAGTGTGACTATTTGTAAAGAGGAATACCAATGAATTACCTTTAGTTGACCACCATGCAAGACACATGCTTTGGCATCTTCCTTGTTCACATCTTCCTCTGGGATGTTAAGCCTTTGGGCAATATCTTCTACAGTTTCTGTGCCTGTGGTCAACAAATTAAAAGATATGAACCAATGCTGAAGTTAATCAATACAACATGAATTAACAATTAACTAATGACAAACTGTGGATTCAAATAAAATCATCACAAGATTATTTACCTTCTGAGATTATACCAACACCCTTGGCAATAGCTTTTGCTGTGATAGGGTGATCACCAGTTACCATAATAACTTTGATGCCAGCACTTCGACACTTTGTTACAGCATCAGGGACAGCTGCTCTTGGGGGATCAATCATGGAGATAAGTCCAACAAAGCAAAGATTATCCAATGGAAAGTTCACCGGCTATAGAAAAATAAAAT
>JAACYV020235085.1:3491-18479 GCA_009936425.2 Chrysaora fuscescens | reverse complement strand
TAAATCAATGTATTATCAGGTTCTGACAGAGAATTTTACGCCTTATTTATGAGTTTGTTAGTATTCGGCTGAAGGAGTTAAAATTTTAAAGAAACAAATGATAAGATATTACTGATATCAGGTACTCTTGCTGTGGAATTACCTTATCATGAGCAACACCAGATTGATCTTCAGTGGTATCTGCTTCAATGACAGTGTTGTCAAACCACATATGGGCTGTAAGAAAGAAAAACAGTAAAGAAGTGTTCTAAAGCTTTAAATCAAAGAACTATCCTAATGGATGTGTAAAAGATTATGAACTTTTTGCTGGGTAAGTTTTAACATACCATCTAGTCATGATCTGTTTTGGTTAAAAAATTATTGAATTTGGAAATATATGATAAAACTAGTATACTAGGACACTTACCAACAGTCATACGATTCTGTGTCAATGTTCCAGTTTTATCTGAGCAAATAACTGATGTACTTCCAAGTGTTTCTACAGCTTCCAGATGCTTTACCAGACAATTTTTTGAGGCCATTTTCTTGGCAGTTAAGGTCAAGCATACCTTGCATAAAGAAAAACTTTCATCATAAAACAAATTTGTAGAAAGTCTTTAGGACATTTAAACAAATTATTGAAGATGAACGAATTCAGTTTAGTCTCTAGCATTTTGAAATACAAAATCATTCTCCACAATTTGCAGAGGCTCCTGACTTTGTCTATAAAGATGAAGAAGCATTTGAGGGAAATCCAAGATATGAAACTCAATAATGCAATACTAACAGTGACAGTGGCAAGCAATCCTTCAGGCACATTAGCCACAATGATACCAATAAGAAAGATGACTGCTTCAAGCCATTCATACTTCATAATGAGGGCAATGATAAAGAAACTAGCACCAAGGAAAACGGCTACACCAGTGATAATATTGATGAAATGTTCTATTTCCTTTGCAATTGGAGTCTTTCCCATTCCAAGTCCACTAGCCAGATTAGCAATTCTTCCCATCACAGTACGATCACCAGTCCCAATAACAATTCCTTTTGCAGTTCCTTCTACGGCATTAGTTGAGAAAAATGCAATATTTTTCGTTTCAAGAGGATTAGGGTGTGTATACTCGGGTGTTCTTTGCTGTGGTTCAGATTCCCCAGTAAGTGAAGAGTTGTCAACCTACAAGACAGTTCTCAGTGTAAAAACAGCTTTGCAGATTACCTTTTGTCATTGTGACTATATTGTTATTTAAATATAAAACATTCCATGTTTCATTTAAGTAAACTAATTTAAATCCAAATTAGCCCAGCCCACAGAAGAATGCTAGAAAGTACCATACCATATTTAAGTATTTTTTTACAGGAAAACAACCCAGTTTGAAGGCAGTCTGTCCCCTATAATATTTTGTTGCAATAAAATTTATGAATCATGGACTCTAATACAAGACAAGCATGACAAACAACCAATCAATATACCTTGAACCCTTTTGCTTCCAAGACCCTAAAGTCTGCTGCAATTCTATCTCCAAATTTCACAAACAGGATATCACCAACAACAACATTTTCTGCAGGAATGTGGACTTTGTCACCATTTCTCAGGACCATTGCTTCCTGTGGAATAAGCTTTTTGAAACTTTCCATAATCCTTGAACTTTTTGCTTCCTGAAAACATAATCAAATAAACATTTAAAACAACTTAAAAGAGATCATATGACTGTGATAACCATTTGAATGATACATTTACATTTTTTGTAGCTTTAAGGCACTTTTATTTACCTGATAATACGAAAAGCATCCAGTGATAATAACTACTCCAGCCAAAACGCAACCAAGGTACATCTGAAAAAAGGGGACACATATTTATATGATATATAAATACACATATTGTTTCATATGTGACAGCATCACACTATCAAGAACAATGGAATAAAGGGGCAATGCAATAAGGGATTTTGAATTAAGTTTTTCATCCATCTATCCCCCATTGCCAGTGATTACACATATAACATAGCAACACAAGATGAAATTTTACCTCATCCTTTAAAGGGTCTTCCTCGCTGGCTACACGTATTCCAAAAGCAAGAAAACAAAGCACTGCACCTATCCACAACAGAAGAGCGAAGCCACCAAACAATTGTTTCAAAAATTTCACAATTTCTGGTGTTTGTTTTGGTGGCGTCAAAGCATTAGGACCATCACGTAGAAGGACTTCTTCTGCTTTTGCACTGCTAAGACCCTTCAAAAATAAAAAAAATGAAGTTGATAAGAACATTTGCTTTGTAAGAAAAACCCTGGATACTAAGAATTAGAAATGTTATTTGATCTAAAAACTACGCAAAAGGGCAATATATTAACCTGCTGCAATGAAAAATGAATAGATTGATTTGGAAAAAAAAAACAGACAGAAAGCTTGGTAAATTATTATAAGATATTTACACGGTCAGGATCAACTCCATGTTTTTCAAATAACTCTCCAAGTTCTATTTTATGATCATCCTGGAAAATAAGTACATGCAAGAAGCTATAAAACATACACAAAATCAGGCAAGGCAATTTTATTTAGCATTTAAATATTATTAGTTTTAAGTCAAATCTGGAACAAACCTGGAACGAGGATCATTGAATATGTTTCATTTTAACATTCACATAAAAAACAAATCGTAATGTAGCAAAGAATAACTATTCATTTTGATAATATGGTAAATATTTTGCATGCATGACAGGATTTTAACTATGTATTCCTTTTTTATTGAGAAATAGCAGAGTTAAAAAACAGCTGGTCTAATGCATTTCACATATGTCTGCCTATTGACCAAAACCAGGGCCAAAATGCATGAGTCATAAACATGTAAAACCACACCTAAAGCACATGATTGTGTGAGAGAGAACACATTGATGCTGGGAATTAGCAGTAATAATCATTTACAGTTGCTTATCAGAGCAAAAAATGAGGTGCAGCAGATGTTTTGGTTTCCTAATCCCTCTTTAACTAAGTAAGAAACTTGGTCAGTCAATACTGCTAAATACAACTTGATAAATTCACTTCATCTCCCAACATTAATTCTGCAATTAAAGCTAGCTTTTGCAAATACAGAGAATACTCTCTTTGAAACCTCTTCTCAACAATTATCATGAAAAACAATGAATTCAGTGATAGCATTTTATTCTTATAGCAAATATTATATGGATGGACCAATTAGAAAAATCCAGACATTTTTTACATTATTAGAGGTCAGAAAACTGTCTCATAATTGTTCTAAATTAAATCCATAGGAACAGGCAAGCACATAAAAACAATTACTCACACAAAAACAATTATCTGCTTTAAGAGGAATTAGACCTTGACTGCAGGTCAAATTATGTCTGGATAGTACTATTTTGAGTGTTTTGATATTTGATATATCTACACACTCCAAAGGTAAATAAATTCCTAAGTAACCCATAGCAATTCTTTAAATTCAATCAAAGCTAAAAAGCAAATCTTAACAGATTTTTATTTGATTGTCAACAGAGAAAGCATTCATTAAAGCTATTTTTCCCATTCATTTAAGTTATTTTTTTCTTCATTAAACGATAAAAAAAGTTTTATTAGCAATTAAGTTATTCATCTCAAACTGTGTTAGCCAAGGGATCAAGATGGATTTTCAAGTGTAGTTATTCTACCTGTTTAATATGGAATTTATTTATTTTTTGGGGTGCTATTTCCTCAATTGTATTTTCAGGCGAACCGAGGAATTTATTTTAGTTCTGAACACAAAATGGGGAAAATTAGATCAGTTTGTTGGTGTTTTATGGGTTGATGTACAAATTGCCCAATCTGCTAATTACCCAATGAGGGCAATATTTTAAGGGCAATATTTTAAGAGCAATATTCAGTAGTTGACTTGCAAGAAGAAATAGCAATTACATAAACATGGTGCAGAAGAGAATCAAGTCATCAAGAATTTGGTTAAACATAAACTATAAAAAACCATTTTACATAAATTACTTATCGTGGACTAGCAGGTTGCACAGCTGAGTCTGAAAGCAGCTACAGTAAAGGTCTTAAGCCACCTGCCCAAATTTTCGGACAATTTCGAGTGCATAACAAATTTTATACCGCCCTCATTCATATCATAGTATGCTTCTATTGTAAAATCCAAATAAAAAGCTAGAAAAGATGGCTTTTGACGAAAGTTTATATAAATGCAAGGCTGAACAAAGACACATTCATTTCTAAAAGGAACTTCTATGGGGAACTGCACAAATGCGTGTCGGTCGGAAATTGAACGATGAAGGTTGGCTCACGCAATGAATTTAAGAAGTTGACGAGGAGAGAATCTAAGGTTTTTTGATATCACGGAGTGGTATAAATGCTAACTAACATTAATATTAAGAAAGCCAAGTCATAAAATGATAGGCTAGTAAGGTGCCAAAAACAGGTTTAGTAGTGTAGGTTAGGCGGCCAACAGATCAGAGCAGCTTTCCTCTATGTCCATTACAAGTGAATGTATCGCGGCCTTTAGTCACAGTAAAAGAAAACACGAGAAACAGAAAAAACATACCAATTCAATTTCTTTTTTGAGGTCATCCAACTCGGCCTTTTTGCCTTTCTTTTTTGATACATCTTTTTGGCCAGGCTTCACCGTTACATTGTAACTGTCCGAGTTACCCTGCTGCAAACAAATGAGATAAAAATGTGAATATTTTCACTGTAAAATAGACCTAGCAAGTACTGAAGATCTTTATTTACGTTGGGAATTTGCTGAATTTAAAAACTGTACTATATAACTGCATCTGACGTGAGAGCATCATCGGTGAACTACGTTTTGTTCACAGATCTTGCTTCTCGGGCCTCCATTTAAAAGTTCAAGATGTAAGGCCGCCACTAAAGCCAACAGAAAAGATCGGTAGGTAGCAACATAAAACTCTACAGCAAAACATATGGTTATCTAATAACTCCTGATTGACTATCCAAGCAAATGAGACAATATTTGCTAAGAATTTGTAGGCCTGAAGTAATCTAAGCGAACAAACCTCTCCCAACATAGGTACAGTGGACGCCATATTGCTGCAACACCCGGTAAAGAGGTGGGAACATGCAGAAAGCGGTCATATATAATTTATTCACTACACACGTGAGAGATAAATAATTAGCATAATTTATTACTTAAAAACTCATGCGACTTTTCCGTTTGATCCAAAATGGCGACAGGGTTGAATTCTTTTGAAGGGTGGGTAGGCGTTGTCTCGAACTTTTAATTTCATTCAACAGCGCTAGAAAACTCAAACGACGCAATAATATCGATTATCAATTCTTCTATTGTATATATAACTTAAATTCCTAGCATGTACAAAATGGGCAGCTGGTATCCGAATTTTGAATCATTAGCACAATTTGAATACAGAACACTTTATAAAGACAGAAAGCCAAGCCAATACAGCGTTTTTGCTGGTTGCTGTTAAGACGAGTTGAGATCAAACAAATTTTTTTCATTAATGTGAGATTATTTTGCCCAGGACAAGAGACAAGAGCTTAATCCATGATTGGATCGCATTTCTGGTTGGATTGGATTTGTTGATATTTTTTGTTTGTTTTTCGTGGCCTTTTTTTATTACTGTTCATATATATATATATTTATATATATTTACTTTTCTCATTTAACAGAGGCATGTGACGATTTCTTATAGATCTATTAACAAATTTCGACTTTTTTATTTTTCTGGCCCTATCGCTTAGAGGAATAAGTCTAGACATAAATCTCGGATAATATCTTAGAGACTTGCGGCTTTGATGTGGAACAATGTGGCTTTATGTTTTGACCTCAATATAAAAACCTGGAAATTGATTTTAAATCTAAGATCTTGGAAATCAGTGAAACGGAGGCCACAAATCTTCAACGTTGTGTGTCACTAATTTCTGCAGACCTTGGGTTAACAGGTCACTACGTAAAAATGCTTGATAGCTAGACCACAAAAAAATATTGTACAGTAATTACTTGACATAAATCACACAGCATTGAGCTTAGCTACAGTTACACCTAAACAAAGTCCACAAAACTTAGCATCCCTATTCCGAAAAACAAAATAAAATGAACTATTTCTTAGAACTTCTACTTTCTCAGAAAATGGCCCAGCAACTTTCCACTTATGTACACTTCATTTGATCTGCTATTTTACTAAGCCTCGATATTTGTTCTAATTCTACAGCAGCAGCCTAGGAATCTTATCAGAGAAGGACATTTCTCAGTGGACATTTCTCAACCACTAAGTGTTTCGAAAGTGTTACTGCGTCTTTAGAGTTGAAGGGTTCCAAGCAGCATATTGCAATTACCTTACTGTAAATATGTCATAGAATACTGTTGTTCGACAGATGTTCATCACCAGTAGCAAACAGCTAGCTTTGGCCCTGTATTCTATAGATAAGCAAACATATCAAACTGGAAAACATGGTTCATCCAGAATGTGATAAGTCAGCATGTGATTTGCAATACTTACCATTGCTTTCTATTTTCGCCTATGCCTGAAAAACTTCCTCTTGCCAAGTGTGAAATCATGCGAAGTGAAACTTCAGTCGCCGCTCATCCTTCTCTGCTAGAATTGCGCAAAAGAAAAACCACAGATTTCACTGTGGCTTATAAGAAGACCCAATTTTTTGACCTGCCTTGACCAATATCTGTGTAACGATACTTCTCAAATGTCAAAGATGGGAAAAATACAGTTTGAAACAGGGTTGAGATCAGTAACGGAAATATCAAATTTGAAAGGTTGAAATGTAAGTCGGTGACTAATGTTCTTGTTATTCATGCAGAGCGCAGAACGTTAATTTTAATAACATCATTAATCATTATTTTTGTTTATCCTTTCCCCATCCTCTCATTATTTTATAAACAAAGCCCACTTGTATCTAACATTGAGTCTGAGCGCATTCAGTGTGTGGAAGCGATGCAGGTAATGCTGGTCACAGTTGCATTTTCAGCTTTAGCATTTTTGCTTTTGTGCTCGTTCCTGTCAAAATATTTCGCCTAAAACCCTTGCTTTGCTAGCTTTCTTCCTTTCAATGATCTGGCAACCGTATCTAAATGTGGTCTTACTTGAAACCTAACTCTACTTTTGAAATTAAAGATTACAGCTTTTCATGCTATGAAAACGGTTTCTGGATCATGAACCCATCATGAACTGAACCGCTATCACGCTAATCTTTAAGAACCAGAGGGCAAAAATGAAGCCATACCTTCACGCTGTCTGTGAAAGTAAAAGCCAAGGTAATTCGCATGCTCAAAAAACTCTCATTTTACAAGATTTATATTGCTAGGAATGATCTACTGCATTTGCTATTTGTTAAGGGACCATTTAATGCCAAGTGGGGGGCCGGAAAATATTTTCATTGGTGCCAAAAATTATCATAGCCCCTAAATTTCCCCTCTGAGATTTTGGATGACCCCCCATTCTACAGCTGTGATTTTCAATGGCCCCTTTCTCCGCTCACAGTTCATCAGTATGGTATGCATCCATGTAAAAAGGAAAGAAATGCGGCCGCTGAAACGGCAATACTACAAATTGTTCATTAATTATCTTGGGGAAAGAAAGGCAAGATATTATCAAGGTGGTGGAAGAGAACAATTTTGCATTTTCAGTTGGCCTGGAGTGTTTTTACGAAAGTAATCTTGCGTTACTAAAGTCAAGGTTTCGCGCTTTCTCTTCAAAGGTTACTGATGCAGTTGAAGGGCAGTTAACAAAGATGAAAATTTGTCTTGCAAAAAGAGAAAAAACAGCGAAGAAAAAGAAGAAAGGTGGAGTCCAGATGAAGCTTGAGGCTGTTTTAGCAAGACAACCAATGCTGAAAGTGATGAGTTTGCTGAAAGTGATGACTATGATGACTCTGGTAGTAGGAATTTGGCTGGATATTGTTTCTATTTATTTGATTGTAATCGTTGGATAAAATTACCGTAATTTTTTCATGACCCTTCTTTTTTACACTTTAATTTAGCAGTCCCCCTTTGAGGGACCAAAAGTTTTGGTGGCCTCTTTAAATATCTTCCGCCCCCCGCCCGGCATTAATAATGACTGGTCCCTTAGTTTAACTCACGCAAAGTGCAATAAATCTGATTACTTATAAAGAATGACACAACGATATAAATTTACATATGAAAGTGGTACTTGAAACCTAACTTGACTTTACACCCTTACATGCTGTCAAAGCAGTTTCTTGATCATGAACCTATCAAGACCATTATCAGGCTGTCAGTGCGTGTGCTCAGGGCTGTCGAGAGCCAGTAAGGGCCCAGGAGGAAAATTTTCGACACACACAATGTTCAAAGCCTTAATAATTGTTTGGAGCCCGGGTCCTGAGTTCTTATCCCCATATTTTCCCCCTCTCGACACTCCTTGTTGTAGAGTATCTTATTGACTTTGTACAGTAAACGCGGAACTCATATGAACGCTGCGCGCAATTGAATTCGTTATGCGAAGGAGCATTTCTGAAAGGGCCTCTTGCGTAAAACGAATAACACGGAGATGGGAGACATAACTTATCCGGTATGTTTCTTGCTTTTTCTTCGGCACTTCAGCGCTTATCCTTTGACTTGTCATATTTGATAATCGTATCAAATACATTGCTTAAAACACTACATCTATGTGTAAAGGTTTGGTTCGCATCTAGAATAGAGTATTGAGAAAACCGTCTCTCAATCGACCTTTCTGCCTTTTATTCTTGGCCTACGGTAGGGGCCTAGACAGGCCCTCACAGTCTATTTTATAATCAACTGTGTCTTTTTAGGAAATTATTTTTTTCAGGCCGAGCTTAAACATGCTCAGTAGTTTTGGTAGGCAAAGAAAATTGTCACTATTTTTGATTTCAAGCTAGCCAACCAAATGATATTCAATTGTGTGCTGTATTGGTTGTTTGTTTTATTCATATTTACTCTTAGATTTTTTACCATTTTGGCTATTCCAAAATGATGTCTTCTGCAATAGAACTATTTTGCTTATTTTGGGCAAGTACATTAATCAGCTGCATTGTAATAAATGCAAGAATTGTTGTGGTAAGTATATTAAATTGTTGATCACACCTTCTTCTTTTTCTCTTCCAATCATTGTGACAAATATTTTGCTCAGTTCATGCAATAACAGATCATAACATCTTCTTCCGTTTTTTAATTTTTTGTTGATATATATGTAAGTTATTTCATATATAAATCACTTTTAATCAATTAAATAAACTTTTGGAGAATTTAAATCTGTTGAAAATTCTGCAGATTGGTTTGGCTGATTTTTAACTAATTTTGGTTATGGTGCCAAAATTTCAGAAATCTTATTTGTTAAATTGTCAGCATCCCAACACAAGTGCATTTCAAATTGATGATAAAGAAGCTGACTTTGGAGCCAGCCTACCAACTAAAGGTATTCCGGTGAGTTAAAATGCATTATTACAATTCAAAGCTTACTTTGGAGATGACTGAATGGTTATCATGCACAACACTGGGTGTGAGGGTTATGAGGTCCGTTCCAGCCTCAGTTCCTGCATCTAGTGCATCAAGGCATACATTCCAAAGAAAGCAAGTGTATGTGCAAACTAGCATACTATATCAGACTCTTCTTATGTCTTAATTGAAAGAAAATATAATTTAAGAATTATTATGTGTTTGCTTTCTAATGCACAATTCTTAATGTTGTTGTAGGGTCTACTTGTCATTGCACGGCCAATAAATGCGTGCACTCCTATTATTCCGGTACCCAAGATATTTCCTTACAACTACAGATTTTTTGCTCTTGTTGAGGAAGCAAATTGTCCGTCCAGTCATCAGGTAGGCAGTTTGAAACTTTTAATAAAAGCCTTTAAGTAAAATTTAAAAAATTGTATTCATAGATATAATATTTGAATAAGTGTTATAAAAACATAAATGTTGTGTTTTTGCAAACAGAATCTGATCTTTATTCTACTTACTGCTAACTCAGTGGGTCTGCATTTCTTTGTTTAAAGGCGTTAATGGTGCAAAGTGCTGGGTATAAAGCAATGATTTTATACAGAAAGAATTCTAATAGTCCAACTACATTGAGTGGTGGAGTAGGTGAGCAAGTTCAGTATTGTGTATTTAACTCATTTTGCATATCTACTACCTAACTGCGGATTCTCGAAGGTCATGTGGAGGCCAGTAAATCTATTTTAAGGACAGACTTAACATAAACTCAAAAGAAAAATAGGACAGCCACCTCAACCAAAGCCAGGCACTAACAGTTAATCATGACACTGAATCATCCTTAAAAATGACAGATAGCTTCAAACATATATTTAAACATCTTTCTTTCAAGCTGAAACTACAACCATTGTAATTGGATTGAGGTTTTCATTTTCTTTTTGATCTTTTATCTTCACAATTTTAGATGCAGACAGAATCAATATTGTTTGTGTTAGTATTGGAAAGGTAAGAATGGGTTCTTTTTGCAACTAAGTTCAAGTCAAAATAACCTCTCTTTGAAATTCCTGCCATGACTCCTAAACATTTTTCTCCATCTCGCTTTTCCTGTCTCTTTTATAATGTGTAAATTTCTTAACCAATCAATGAACTCAGCAAGAACCCAATCAATCAATTTGTTGTATAAAGAAGCATCACTATGTTCAAATGCTTTAATATCATTAGAAGAAAAAAACATTGAAATAATGTTTTGATTATTTGAAGTTTTGATACTGAAGGGTGATTTTCCCCCAATAAGGAAACATAATGATGATTGAAAAACTGAAAGCAAGATCAAGGAGTATATGATTTTCCTGCTTAATTTGTATTTGTTTTGCAGAATTCTGGGGGAAGTCTGAGAAGATATGATTACACAACAAAGTAGGTTTGATTTCTTCTCCCTTTGTTTTCAGTTTTCTAAATTCAATGTTCATAAAATAAAATGTAAGTCTTTATTCTTATCTAGGACAAAGATCACGCTGTTTCCAAGCATCAAAGTTCCAATTGAGCTTTACCTAATTCCGTTCCTTGTCGTCTTTGGAGTTTGTTTTCTCTTCATGGCGATATTCTCTGTAAGTTCTTTAGTATCTACAATGTATATTTTTTACTCTGTGAAACCGTTATTTATTGTCACTTTCAATGATTTGCTGGTGGACCCCGCCATAATCAACAACCATCGATACATTGATGCAGAAATAACAACTGTAAAATCAGATGGTTAAACGCAAATGACTAAATGTTTGTGATATCAGAGTTCATTAAAGTTCAAAGATTTACATGTCCAATAAGGGCTGTAAAGAAAAATGAACAGAAGTATGGCTAAACTTCTGCAAGGGTTAAGCTAGTGATTCGACTTGGGCTTTTATTATCTATGAAGCAAGGTAAGAAGTATGGAAACATAGAGTATATATAACAGTACAGAACATACATAGAACAGTATATAGAACAGTTTTTAGAAGAGTGCTAGGTGATGATTACAAATTGGTGACTAAACAAGTTTTTGATTACACTAGAATTGTATGTTTTTATCTGTTCATTTCTATCGTAACTTTCAGTCTGATGTTTAGTGATATCAGTGCCTTAAGCACGCATAGATAATACTGTGACAAATTGTCATTATAATTACATACTACTATATGTTTTTTCCAGACCGCACGTTATTGTCGCTATCGAAGACTTCTTGTTAATTCACGACTGAGTAAAGAAAGTCTCAAATCCATTCCAACAAGAAAGTTCAAAAAGGGTAGATAAAATTCATACATACATACATTTCATTGATGAACCTCTATGATGGTTTCATTTACATTTGTTGCAAAAATATAACATTTGAAATTTAATATTTCAAAAGCTGTTCATTATTTTGATTAAAAGGTGATGAATATGATCTTTGTGCGATTTGTTTGGACGAATTTGAAGTTGGTGACAAATTACGGGTATTGCCATGTAGTCACGGTAAGTGAATAACATTATAACTTATGTATTCTTAAAGACATGTTTCCCTATTAAACGAAGAGTAAACAGTTAAGCAACCAAATTCGTTGTGAGCAAATTGTAGCAGTTCATTTTATGACTGTGTTATTTGTATCCAGTTTCTTATATCTTATCACATTAAATAACTAGTCTGTTCTGGGGTAGTAGATTTTTATTTCATGAATAAATTTGATTAAAATGATGCAGTTTATGTAGGTTACTTATCAATTGTAATCATTTGTTGAAAAAACATTGAAACTGGTGCAAAAGTCAGCAGTCTAGACTATTTAATGTCTCTCTGTGACTCAGTGATTTTAGTCTGTAATTCTTTGTGATGGATAAATGTAGTTATTTGGAAGAAGGGACGTTGGAGGGACTTGGGGAGTCTTATTGGATATTTATGCAATTTTTCTGGCTGCTTTGGCTGCTTCATAATATAATCAATTTTCTTGCATTATGTTATAGTTTTTGTTTTTTAGTTTACCACTGCAAATGTGTAGATCCTTGGCTGACCGGTGGCAAAAAGTCATGCCCTGTTTGCAATCGTCGAGTTTCGGTGAACAGACAATCGAAAAATAGACGTAATAGATCAACGCCATCTGCCAGTTCAACAAACAATGAACAAACAGAGAATGAACACGAGGACAGTAATGCAGCCAATGAGAGGACACCTTTGATATCTGCTGCTGCAGATAATAGTTCACGAAGAAATATTGTTGTCGATTTATGATTGATCGGAAAAGAAATTGGATTGGAAATTGGCCAATAGCATTTGTGCTGGAGTTGTAAACGCATGTTGCTGTAGAAATTACTGCAAGCTGAATTTAAAGCAACGTGATTACTTTATCTGTTATTCTTTTACAGATACCTACGTGGCTGATTGTAAATAGGACTTTTATTAAATATTCGCTCAACAACTTGCTGTTGCTAGCTGGAATACCAGTAAATCACTTATTAATTAATTCATCAATTATTCCCTAAACGCGTAATGTATATAGATTGATCATCATCTGATTCATTCTAAGTATATAGCTCCTTTTTCACGGAAGACATGAAGTAAGATTTTTATCAATGATAGCATATAAATTTTTTCATTTTATTTCGTATCTATTTGTATTAACTATTCGCACTTTAATTTAGCTTTTGATATAGTAATACTGTTTTGAAGTTTAGATCTTCAATTAGAATAGATTAGGCCTTCGCTACTATATTTGGTAAAATATTTTGCCCACATGAGAATTGAAATTGTTCATAAAAGCCAAGCAATTCTGGTCAGTAATTCACGCTTTTTATGCGGTTGGTGTCCTTCTACTTTAGTTATAAACACAGCACTTTGTAATTATAAAATACATATGAGATCAATAGTTGCTTTTTAATCACAATATTAAAATAACTTGTATGTTCAGTAGAATTGTGCTAAATTTTTGATTGTGTTATAGATAAATCATTAAAAATTTATAGATAATCCTGCATTCAGTGTGTTTGTTTGAGCCACTTTACCAATCTTTTGCTGATGGGGAAATAAAATTACTTCCGAAAGGCACATATATTGACAAGCAAGGTGTTTTGCTAAATTAGAAATAATCGTAAAATGATTTGAACTGTGAAATTATTTATTTGGTAAAAGCCAAGTAAAATACTTGCTGTGTTAGTAAAACCTCGGTTCTCGTCTGCAAATTTGAACCTAAAATTTAAAAAATTATTTAAGCAGTTTTTTACAGAAGTTTGCTCCCCCATTGATGAGATAATAACAGCCAGCTGTACTTGCATATCTTCTCCTATCTAAGTTGCAAAGACGATTGAAGAATTTTAAAATATTGACATGCATGCGATATTTAACAGATAGCTTACACCATTCTGCGTAAGCAGCTTCGGTATTTTGGCGATTTGATTGAAAATTTGCAAGCAGAAATATGTGCCTTTCTAGCCTTAGAACATCATCACATTACCTTTTCCTGTGACATTACTATGCAAGGGTCCTTTGGTCAAAGTTCCAAATTTCCGTAAGGTCCTGGCGTAATGTAACTTTAGCGCACGCGCAAACTCACAACAGATTACGAAGTTCGTTGAACGGGAAACCCAACTGGAAAGAGTAGAATCACTTCGAGGGCGAAGTTGTTTGCAAAGGCAGATCAATCTTTAATTATCTTTGAAATCCTGTGCCAAAAAGTCATAGAAATAAAATAAGCAGGTTTAGAAGGTTTTAAATTTGATACCTAATAAATTCAAAGAGACTTGTCTCTTAGCAAGAAGTCCAGAAGGGAAGAAAGTCAAGGGCTTGTCTCAGCGAGTAAAAATGGCGACTACTGCAACTGCCCCTTCTTTAGGGACACAGATGAAGGCAGGGTAAGAGAAATCATTATATGATTAAGCTTGGATTTTTAGGTATTTTTAAACATTGCCTATATTCACCAAACAACGTTATTTTACAAAGAACCTTGTTTTAAGGCCTAAAATTCCTTTCAACTCAAACAAAACCCTTCAACCTACTGAGTGACAATGGTCGATCTTGGTCTCCTGGATTTCATAAGCGAATGGGGAACCCAGGAAGGAATGGGTGAAGTTGAAGGGACCCCCTACATGCCATATATTTAATATGAAACAACTGTTGAGGTCTGTCTCTAAAACCCTTAATGGGTATCACACTGATGAGGCTCAGATCAGTTAAATTGCAAACAGGAGTTGTAAGAAGCAAATAAAATGAATTTCGGAAAATACTTCGATATAGGCTGTTTCCAGGTTATGTGACCATCCCTTTGGTGCTAAACAGTTTTAAGAAGGCTATGTATTTATTATTAGCTTTGTTGATTATTTTGGTAATATGTTGCTGCCATTTTAACTTACAGTCAACCTCAACTACAAGATAGGAATGATGGGTAGCATCTTTCAGAATTTCACCATTGAACTAATATGGAATACTAAATTATTTCCCTTTGGTCTAGTTGACATGCCGTAGCACTTGAAACATCAATGGGATACTTCATCATGGCATTTGCCATATCCTTGCCCACTCTCCAAACAAACAGAGGTTATTTTGTAGTTCTTCAGCTTGTTTGTATCATTTACTTTGGTGATAAACAAGAAAAACTCAAGTAAATTAGTGAACTTGACT
>JAACYV020234974.1:0-15306 GCA_009936425.2 Chrysaora fuscescens | reverse complement strand
CATAGCAAGTTTTATCTTTTTTATCAAAACCAATTGGAGTTGTAAATGCGAAAGTTTTTTCAAATGGAATTTCTCTTGCCCTCCGCAAAGCAATCTTTATCCTTTTTACCTCAACCAGGTGGAGTTGTAGATGCAAATGTTTAGTCAAATGGAATTTTCTGTTGCTCTCTGGATAGCATAATTTTTCAACGGTCTTCAAAATTTCTTGTTTAGTCAAAGGGAATTTCTCTTGCCCTCCGCAAAACAAATTTTATATTTTTTACCTAAACCAAGAGGAGTTGTAGATGCAAATGTTAATTCAAAGGGAATTTTCTCTTGCCCTCCGCAAAACAAATTTTATATATTTTACCTAAACCAAGAGGAGTTGTAGATGCGAATGTTAAGTCAAAGGGAGTTTTCTTGTCCTCTGCATAGCATGCTTTGATTCCAAGCTGAACTCGAGAAGAAAAATCTTAAATCATTTTGAAAATAACATCCTAACAGGAAAGAACTATACAGAAATCTCCCACCGTTCAGCACTAGCTACATTAGAGAGAGAAGACTGAGTTTAGTTAGGCAAGGCCATGGAGACGAACTAACCAGTGACCTGATACAGTGGAAGCAAATGTATGGAAAATGTCACCCGGTAGACCAGGTAAATCATACATTGATCAATTAGCAGGGAACATTGGCTGCCGAATAGAGGATCTACCGACGATAATGGGTGATAGGATATGATGAAGAGAAAGAATCAAAGAATGCCAAGCTCGCTCGACCCGATAATGATATGAATGATATTGTCTTATTTGTTAAGTATACGTGTTGACTATATTTATCAACTCGTTATTGAATTGAAAAAAATGACAACTCTCCATGACCTAAAAATGTATTTTCTTCTTATCAATCGCTTTCTTACATGATTGTGACTGTTATTGGTAAGATTGAGAATTACATCGACTTGCATCCACCATGATCAATTGTCTCTAGCAGTTATCTGTAAAATTTTTGAACCTTTGTTATAATGTAAGACTTTACCTCGAGAACCTTTCTGATTATTCAGACCAGTGTTTTGGGATGTATTGTATTGAAATGTAATTTTTTTCTTATTGATTGCTTTTTTACAATAAACTCGTTTTGCTGTTTATTGGTTAGAATAAAAGTTACAGCACGCTATCATGGTAATTATTACTGACTTAATTATTCAAGAGGACCTTTCCTGCTCGATTAGTAGCCTCAAATATTGAAAAATACCACTTTGGAGTATTAGGAAAATCCATTAAATTGTTCTCTACGTGTGCAATTTTGCAATAAATACTCTTTCCCAAGCCAAACTCCAGAAGAAAAATCTGAAATAATCTTGATGATCTTTATCCAGTCAACACAGCCCGATGATACATTGTATAATCTGTGTAGTATTGAAACATCATCATCATCATCATCCTCAATGCTTTTGCCTCTTAAGCAGTAGAGATATCTCTTATTTGTCCGCTATCACCCTATTATCATCTCATTTTTTCTATTTCGTAGGATCCTCGGCATTAGGCACCTTTTGTGCAACTTTCAACTATTCTCCTCTACTTCATTCTGTTGTAGTGAATTATAAATATAAATATAATATCGTATATTTAGGCCTTCTTCTCTCTCTCCAGTTAGTTTCCTCATTCCATTCATTCAAACGTTTTTCACTTCACTTCATATCGTACGCCATACGCTGCAATCCACTGCGTAGATTACGTCAGGTCATTCCCTTCGTCATTATTCTTCTCCGCGTATTAGCCTAGACTTTTCCTCTAATTTGTCAACGTTAATTTGCATTTACTAATTATAGCTTTTTATTTTGTTATTTGACCATGTATGTAACATTACTTATATAGTTAGAAAAAATGATAGTCAACACATGAACATATTCTGGCTCCGTGTTCTCTGCACGTTAAATCTAAAAATTGTTGAAAACTACGAAAGACGATCGATGGATATTTTAGCGAGCACAAATTCTCTGTTCCTAAACTGTCTTTTGCAATTTTTTCTATTCCAGACCTATCAGTGTTTGTCTTTTCTAATTCATTATGAACTTGCTTGACTCAGGTTTGTTTTGTCCTCTTCTTGGCTATTCGTGGTTATTTTATTATATCATGTTAGAGCTATTTTGCAAGGGGTATCTTCTAGCATTCTAAGAGCATGCCAATACCATGTGATTTTACTTTTTGTCGCTGTGTCTCTCCACTCTTCATTTTTTAGCATTTCTTGCAGTTTTTCTTTTTTGGCCATCTTATAACTAAAAATAATAGAAATAATTAAAAAACGCACTGCGTTTGTGTCCTCGTGTGTGCTTCGGTTAAAAAATCAGTGCCAAAAAAGGTGACAAACGCAATTCTAAAACCTCGATTGAATAACTAACTAATAACAATTTACAAAGGAAATAAGGTCTAAACGATTTTATTCCTACTGAAATGTAATATAATGTTTATCACTATGGTAAAACCGCTGGAAACATTCTGGCGGAAGAAAAGGCAGGTTCTAGACCTGGGTGCAGTAATGTAGAACAAATTGCTAATGTAAGAAAATTATGCGAGAAGTACAGAGACCATCAAATGGAAATCGAACACAATTTCATCGACTTCAGTAAGGCAGTCGATAGGGTTTGGAGAGAAGCACTCTGGTTGGTGATGAAAAAGCACAACATTGGATCAAATTTAGTCAACACGATAAATACCTGTGCAGGAAGAACAATAATGTGGTACTAGATATCTCCAACATCTACAAATTTTTCCAAACAACAGGGGAATAACGGAAAGATCTTGCAATCTAAAAATATATTACATTAAATGGTCTCAATCCAACCTTCATGAATGATAGCTATATTCACTAATGAAGAATGCTATTATGATTTAAGATCTCTGCATTTCAAAACGAAACAACCAGAATATAAGTTATATGGATTAAACAGCATCTCATATAGATGTAGCCGGATTTGGAATTCTATTCCATGCGAAATCAAAGGTTCCAAACATTTGAATCCCTTTAAAAGTCTTATCAAACATTTTACATTCTTTGATTGCACATGTTATTTGTGTAAACGCTATATCCAAAACATTGGATACATTTGAATTAGTTTGTTGTTTCTCGTATCCTTTTAGCCCTTTCGTAACGTTGTGTTATTACAATATTATATTCTATTATCTTCCATCTTCTCATGTATTTAGCCTACTGTCTCCATATTTTTAAAATGTCTTCTTAGAGCAGATCATATCGGATGCTCTAAATGAATTCACATGCACTGTAAAAAGTGGTGGCCTATAACGAACTAGAGATTCGCAAATGATATCCATTGGATCGCCAGCACAAGACCAGAACTGGTTGACCTTACTAAGAAGCTAGACCACACAGCACGAAGTTATGGCATGGACATCAGCAGCGAAAAAAGTAAAAAACGATTATAACTTCAAAAAGAAAGAAAAAAACGACATCGGAATAAAAGAACCTGATCTTAGAATAGACTGCCAGAAGAGGTGGAAAACTTTCAATATCCAAGCTCAACTCTATATACGGAAGTCTTTACGCCTCAAAGCCTCAACGTTTCTTTAAAATCATATGGATTCAAGCCTTCAATGTTGCTCAAAAGTTGCTTAAGTACAAAAACTAAATTTTGCTAACACTTTTTACTGTTTAGGGAAAATATGCCTTGTGCAACGTTTGATTTAGTGTTCTGAATGTAAATCATTAATAATGCGAGAAGGGATTTGCTTTTCACAAAAACCAACATTGATAAGTTGGGTTTGGTTGAAATCAAAAGACTCAAAATAGAACATTTTTCTTCAACCATTTTATCTTTAATATGTCTTTTAGACGCCTTTTTGCCGGTTGGGTAATGGGTGTTGCTTAGTTTAACACAGTCAAGCCCAAAAAGCTGCTTAGCAATTTGGATGTCCAGCCTTGGTTGCTTTTGACTGGTATCTTATTGAAAAAGTTTACATTATATGGTTGCGCAGCATGTACGCTAAATAAAAAAATAGCGTGTAGCTACGCTAAATAAGAGATTGAAACAGAACTGGATGCCCGACATTAAATCATGGACACAAAAGATAGTGATTACCTGAATACGAGAGGCTGAGGATCGGGAGAAATGGAGGAAATCTGTGAAGGCATAAAAATGCTAAAATAGTATAACGATGAAATAGTGTAATGGTAAAATAATATAAGTAATATGAGAAAAGCGCAATTGAGTGATACCACAACATAAAGCAATGGATATTGCTCATAACTGAATGCTGCAATTGTATAATGTATTTTAAAGAATACATGATCATTGCCTTGATTAACAGCACATGACGATAGAAGCACATGGATGGTGGTCAAGCAAATGCACACAAATAACTTTTGTATGATGACCGAATTGAATGCCGAAGACTACGACCTATGACATAGGGAAATAATCGATTGACACAATGCAGTTTTAGTGCATCACAAAAGCAGTCATGGCGTTCCATAAATAATTATAATGATAAAATAAAAAATTAACAACACTAATGTGACTGATTTTTGTAATTTACTTCATGTAAAAAAAGATTTCAAGCCCAAACGAGGCTGTGTAATTCGTTTTGGGAACGTGTGCTGTGGCCTTTCGGTTCAAATTGTAAAAGAAATGTATTTCGACTTATAACTGACTTGCCAAAGGTGTAGAAATATTGGGTACTCTATTCCCATGAAGGATCATGGCAGGGCCTATTCAAGAAAGAAATCAGGGTGAGCAACTTAAGCCGTTTTTGTGCCAAATGTTTAATTAAAACGAAGTTAATTTCCCACCAAGGCCTTAGGCCTAAAGCTACCTACTGCCAGAGGAGAGAGAAAAGCAAAGCATAGGCCCAGACTAGCTGGTCTAGTTATAGTTTACCAAAAATGTGTTCAAATATGTGTCTACTTGTTGTAGCCCTTTGGTGAAATTCTTGCTTATAAATGGGTATATTATTCAGGCTGTAAATAAACGTTCTTGGGCTGAAATAAATCCGATTTAATCATCTTTTATTTTCTGTTCTAAAATCAGGTTTTGAAAAGAAATTTGTAGAGACAAATCTTTTTTGATACTCATGAGTGCTGCTATAACAGATATCACAAAAACTGTTATCAAGGTTTTTGTTCCATACATCAAATATGAATTTAAGGAATTTATTATCATCTAAGTGGCTTACTATTCACACCAACCACTAATACACTAGTACGCCAGAACATCAAATGCGGCTGAGCCGCACATTAACATGCATTTCAATTAATATATCTAGTGTACATATAATAATATGTACTAGAGGATCATTAGAGTTACAAAATTATGGATTTGATACTAAATAAAGATTCCTTGACTCTTACTTGTAAACAATATATGTGATATGATGACAGAATCAAGGAATGATGTCTGTTTTAACCAACTAAATCACTCAGATATAGATCAAAGGGAAACATGCGAATTATAGAATAGAATGCAACTGAATGAAGTAATCAAAGCTTTGAATGATCACAATACTGCTTGATATCTAACGGTGATGAATCAGTTTTTTCTTTCCCCTGTTTTTCATGGGCATAAACCTGGAATTTTTTCTTTTTTCATATCAGATCATGCCCCATATTTTTTTCCCCAATTTTGAGATTAATATAAGCATTTTGAAGACTTTCCCAAGATCAGAAGCAGAAACCAAGCTTCAAAATCAAATTAAAGGTCTTATTGGCAAATAGCAAGCTTCTATATGAAACTTTTGTCTTTCAAAATGTTTCATTAATCTTCATCAGCTTTTCAAAATTTGAAATTTAATGTGAATTAACTCCTGTTTTCATTTCTGAATTTGTAGATGCGACTGTTTATGTTGGTAATCTAGATGAAAAAGTTACAGAGCCATTGCTCTGGGAATTATTTTTGCAAGCAGGACCTGTTGGTTAGTATACCTTGGAATAAGCTGATTTTGAAAGATTGAATTCCTCATCTGCATTACAGGAGCCTATCCAGACAAAATTCCATGGTTTTGACAACTTTTCCTTCTACCTACCCTTGTAGCAGCAGTTACTCTGTGATCCCTGGTGTTTTTTGTGTGCTCATATGCCCGAAAATTGCATTCGGAAAAACAGAAGGACCAAGACCAAATATCAAACATCAAGAGAACTTATGTAGATTACAGTAAAGCATGTGACTGTGTAGATCACCAACCTTGTTCTTTGACAATTGTCTGCAAAATATGCATATTTTTGAACCTCTCATGATTGTGCTACCATGTTAATATATCATTACGAAAGTATGATTAGAGAAGACATTGGTTCTCTTGATCACTAGAATCCAAGGACTGTCTGGCCAAGCCAAGGATGATTTTGTCATTAACTCAATACCAGCCAAGTTGATTTCCAAATATAACCTTTCAAAAGATTCAACAACGACAAAATTTTAATTGTTGCTCGCCAGATACAGGACGGCACATATTGAATTTGTAGACACCCCCTGTCAATCTATTGAAGGCCAGATCATTGAAAAGAGTGACCCAGGTATTTGCTGGGAGGTTTGTTTCTTAATATACCTGCTAATATGCATGTAGGCCTCACTATGTGGCCCTAGCAATCTCCAAAAACTGACAGATTTATATACCAATTTTTATTTCAACAGTCAATGTTCATATGCCCAAAGATCGGATAACACAAGCGCATCAAGGGTATGGCTTTATTGAATTCATGGGAGAAGATGATGCTGATTATGCAATAAAAATTATGAACATGATTAAGGTGTATGGGAAACCTATACGTGTAAATAAGGTAAGTTTTTATCAAATGGCCTAGAACTGTTGTAGATGTTTTGCCCAGTTAAACCAGGTTGATGAATTCCCTAATAGACCTGAATCTGTGAAAGAAGATTTTTTGTCTTTTAGATTGGCAAGAAATTCTCATAGACTTTAACAGTTCCACCTCACCACATATCCAGCACTCAAATGACATTAATCTGAAACCAGTAAAAATATTGCAGATCCCATTTCTTGTATTAACGTATGGTAATTCCAGCAAAATTATCAGGGTTTCATTGGGCTTGCTCCAATCTTTTTAAAATTTTCAAACCAGCCCCTGTCCTGGTAATATGAAATTCACTGACTTGCTTGGAATCGCAAGCCTTGAAAAGTCTAGGCGTTCGGTATTGTGTGATCCCTTAAATGTACCTTTTTTCATTTTATGGATCGATAACCTTTACATATCATATAATTGTGGAAATGCTAGAGGAGTCCATCGCTCTTTCAAAAAGCATACTGGATTTTTATGAACCAAAGGATTTTAACAGGATTTTATAAAGATTATTGAATTATACCAATGTAATTCTACTGCCAAGGAGAGTGGCTAAGCTATGCTGCAAAGAAATTAAGGTGTGCAGAGTGCATCAGTCAGTCATGCTTATGCTGTTTATAACTACTTTTGTCGTCCCTAATGTCCAGAATTGATTTCTCTATATAACATTCATGAAGAAACGCATTTAAAACCTACAAAAATAAAAACTTGTTGCACATTTGTGTGATCAAGGTATTCTAGGTATTTGCTGGGAGGTTCGTTTATTAATATATCTGCTAATATGCATGTAGGCCTCACTATGTGGCCCTAGCAATCTCCAAAAACTGACAGATTTATATACCATTTTGAATTGATTTCTCTATGTAACTTTCATGAAGAAACGCATTTAAAAACTACGAAAATAAAAACTTGTTGCACATGCGATATAGAGCATGCTTCAGAAGTTCTAGGCATGCATGAAGGCTGGCCCCTGGGATTGCACGCTTAAAATTCCTAGGACTGCAACTCCATACATTTTTGGGTTTCTCCTATTTTTCATGGTTTGGGAGCATTTCCTGTTTATCTGCTAAAAATGGTCTGGAAAACCACTGACTAAAATCAATGCTAGTAACTCAAATCTTCTAGAATTATCAGCATTTGAAAATCCGTAAAATGTGTTCGAAATTAGGTTCCCAGGGGGAACAGGCTAAATTTGAAGAATGCCCTTACTTGGGAAGGATTTGTTCCCCAGAAACCAATGTGCTTTGTTTAAAAAAATTGAAAGCTTACAATCCTTCAAGATTGACATGTTGACTACACAAAAACATTTATTGGCTACCAAAAAATTGCCTTATGCAAACAGGGCTTCAATCTGTATAATGTCTTAGATTTTAGTTTTGTTCATGATGAGCACTTCTTTAATTATAATGTTCTTCTAATTTGTCCTCAATTTGCAGCTGTTTTGTTGTTTTGCCAAGCAAATCAATGTATTGTGTTGTTCCGTTTAAGCCACCCGTTAAACAAAGATTTGAAAATAATTTTTTGAAAACTTTTATAAACTCTCTTTCGTTGTGTAAGTAAGGCACTTAAAATTTACTATTATTTGTCATTAATAATAAATAGATTCCCTCACTTCTAGTTAACATGGATAAACTGACCTTTATTGATAATCTGATGCGAGTCATTTTGTAAAACTGTCTATAAAATATGACTTCATCAAGTCTGGACTGCCCGTTGGTTGTAAAAATATCCATTTATCCGTTTCATGTTTGAATTACTCCTTGAGTGAATAATTTCACAGTTTTATCTTTTTTGTATTCAATTTCTTTTCATGTTTCAGGCATCAGCACATAACAAAAATCTTGATGTCGGTGCAAATGTTTTCATTGGAAATTTGGATCCAGAAATCGATGAAAAATTGCTTTATGATACATTTTCAGCATTTGGTGTCATATTGCAAACTCCCAAGGTGTGTAACAGCTTCCTTTCGTTTGTTTTAATGGGATTTGACAAATCATATACCTGAAATAGAAATTAACTGGCAATTGTCATTTTATTGTTTTATTTCTTTGAAATCTCATTTGTTTCCTCCCAGAGGTTAAATTTACAAGCTCCCTATTGCGCCAAGCCATATATTAATTGCAATAAATTCTTGTAAGAGCTTGCTTGTGACAATGATTAGGGATGTCACGGATCAAGGGTTTTCGAAATCTCGGCTTGAACCGTATTTACTGCATTTTTTAATGGGATTGATCATGATTTTACCGGATAATCTCCCTGTTTCGGCTGATCTTAGCTTTAAATCTAATCTGGTAGCCACCCGGTTTCAGAAAAAATCGACTTACTGGATACCCGGTACCACTAACAATGACTGCATTCGTAAAGTTACACGATGCCAAAAAGACGTGCCAACCAACCAATTCCAACTCCCTATACAATTAAAGATCCACTGTAGATAGGAATTAGCTGGTTATTAACCGTGTTTACAGTTTATTGTTAAAATGTTGCTAATGACCAAGCCTGCACCGATGCTCTAGCACTTGTGATTCGTCATTTAGTGGTAAGGATATTATGGATAATATGATGAGTTGGATCAATGCAATGACAATAATAGTAACAATTACCACGATAGTACAGGCCGTAGCTACCAGGAATATCTTTGCAGTATTATTACTATTATTGCCATTATATTGAATTGCTTTGTCTTGTCAAGGGTTGCGATGAAGTACTATACGTAATTGAGCGTAATGAGGCTTCTAAGCCCCTTATTAGAAATATTTTATATTGAACTGTAACTGTTCGTATTTTAACCAAACCTCATATTTGTACTGCTAAGAAAGACTACATTAATCACAATAAATGTTACATTGTGACGATGTCATTGATGAAATTATATCGTATCCTTAACTTACGAATGACTGTCACAATGGCCGACCATAATTTTAGTAAGTATATGATGTGTGAAAGAAACTGATTCATTTTCAACAATTCAATCTGTATTATAAGATCACGTCTAATTTTCATGGTTTGCGGTGTTTCTTCTTGTCTAAAAAATGTTTGTTTTTCTCAATAATGTTAAAATTGTGTTAAATAAAGTTCAGCGAAATCAAATATCACAACAGTTGGTTTTAGTTGAGAATACATATCACTAAAAAAATTGTCATAATTTGGTCAAATTTGGTCATAATTTAGTATTAAGTATAAGATTGAAAGGCAGAAACACCGCAAGAAAACAATTGATATGTTTAAAATTTATTATAGACAAAATATTGGTCTGTAATATATTTTAAACAAATTGCAGTTGTTTTTTCTGTCTCTCAGTTTTCTGCCTTCAATATTATTATCGTTCCTTGCCGCAAGCATCCTTTGGATCCAACAAACGTCGCTTGATATACTGATTCCTTGCTCTTATATTATGATACAGTATGGTAAGTGGTAAGTCACTAATTATATTTGTCTTTTAGATTATGCGAGATCCAGAGACAGGAAACTCTAAAGGATTTGCATTTATAAATTTTGCGAGTTTTGCAGCATCAGATGCTGCCATTGAGGCCATGAATGGGCAGTATCTCTCTAATAGACCTATCAGCGTGTCTTATGCGTTCAAGAAAGATTCAAAAGGAGAGCGTCATGGATCTGCTGCTGGTATGTCTGTCTACCATGACTGTAAATCTTGTTCAATAACAAGCCCTCTTTTTGCCTTGCTGCTTCTTAACCTTGTACTGGGGGGGGGGGGGGGGGGTTTTTCGCCCATGTGCCAAACAACTGATAGCCACAGAAAGGCCGTAGCAATTAAATTGCTGAGATGTTTTGAGTTTTCCTAAATACAATCTGCATAAATTTGACATTTTCCTTCTTCTAACTTGATCAGCCACGTGAAGCCACGTGAACAGGTAATTTCTTTTGTCAATGAGTAGTCTGATTAGAACCATTAAGTTAGTCTTATCTTTCAGCTTATATATAATCTATTTGTTTTTGTTATTTTAGCAGTTTACTATTTCTATGATCTCATAATATTCTTTTCTGCTTACCTTCATAAACGTGTTGCCCAGCAACAAATCGCAAGACTTATTAGATTATGCTAGTTTCATTAGATAGACAATAGATTGATTATAGTATGTACCCAGTTTCATTGTTATGCCATGCATGGTATGAAAAACGCCCACCCCCCAGTATAGAGTAAAATAATCGCCCATTACAAATAGGGTTGACCTTGGTATAGTGCTCAAATCCAACAAATAAATATCTCTGGTTTTTCTCATTTCCAGCTTACCTCTTCAAATAACATTCAACTTCCTTCATTATCATCCTTTCAAATTCTCTGATGCACATTTGATATTGTTGAATTCTTGTGGATGTTATCTTGTAAGAATAGTGGCAAGGGCCACCGAGTGAGGTTTTTTTTTGGGGGGGGGGGGGGTTTTCTAGAACCTCAGAATCTCAGGGCCTTAAAAGTACTTCAGACATAGTTTGTTAGATTGGAAATAATCATTTTAAATTTCACGACGAGGAAGGACAACGTGAACTGGCTACACTGGTGCTTTACTGCTTCATGCAGAACCAGTGTCGGATAGCACTAGCTGCTTGCTGCTCTTGTCATCCATCAATAAGAAACCCGGGTTTTGGGAACATATGCCATGAAAAACTCTCCTTCCTTGCTGGATACAACAATTTTGGGTGTGAGTCCATTAATTAAGAATGTCATGCAAGGTGCAATACAAAGATAGGCATTCTATATTGATCCTAGGAGAGCGTGTTTCATGCTAATCAGCTGATTAACTGTCTTTGCGTCCTTGTAAGATATTATGTTCCGGAGTTATTTAACTCAAAATTCTTCGTACGTTGAATAAATCGCAGCTTTTTGAGATGTCGTGACTGTTACTGAGATCTAAATACAATTTATTCTTAATGTGAGCTTATTTTTGTTTTTCTTTAGAGCGATTGCTAGCAGCACAGAACCCACTGACACAAACTGATCGACCGCATCAGTTATTTGCTGATGCACCACCAGTTCCACAGATCATGTCTATGCACACGGACCTTCCGCAAGGAATGCCTGGAATGATGATGCCACTACCACCCGCACTGCAACAACAAAATGCAGGTAAATCTAATAATCTTTATCCAATTGTCAGTGCAGTAAAAAGAGCCTTAAGAAACGGTTTCTTTTCTGTATATTAAACAGTAGTTTCGTTGGAAAAAGTTATCATCAGTGATCGGTATTGATAAGAGTCAATTGAGAAAGACAATGATTAATAAGAAATCATTTATGCAACTGCTTGAGTATTTTTTCTAACATGTGACAGAAGCGCCCCAAGAGGCCTTAGTTATTCATACGACGATGATGATTAATAAATCGGTGTTTAGCCTATTATTACCTGGTAAAGCAAAGTATAGTATAGTATAGTATAGTATCGTATCGTATCGTATTGTATAGTTTTGTATAGTATAGTATAGTATAGTATAGTATAGTATAGTATAGTATAGTATAGTATAGTATAGTATAGTATAGTATAGTTTAGAATAGTATAGTATATTATAGAATAGTATAGCATAGTATAGTATAGTATAGTATAGTATAGTTTAGTGTAGTATAGTATAGTATAGTATAGAATAGCATAGTATATTATAGTATAGTTAGCATAGTTTAGAATAGTAAAGCATCGTATGGTATCGTAAACCAAGCACCAATGTATTTGAGTAAATTTTAATGGTAAAAATGCAAACACAAACACATGAAATTAAATGACATGAAGAACACTGCACATGTTCATTAGAGGAAATCCTTTGGCATCGTTTTCTTCCAAGAATTATTCAGGCCCAATGAAAAACAGATAGCGCAATACCATTATAAAACCAAATTAAACAGGTAGGTTCATTTTGCACAGAGTATAAAAGAAGCAGCTTTTGAAACCCTGCATTGTTGACCGATTGTGCTTATCATTGTAGGTCTACCGCCGAACATTCTACCCCCGGGTGCTCCCCCACCAGGGGTACTTCCTCCTGGTATGATGCCTCCGCAGCATGGAATGCCTTCTTCCCACGGACCATTCAATCCATTTGGTCAATCTGTATCTTCTGCTGACTCTGGATTTCCCCCTGGACCTCCACGGCAGGGCTTCATGACTCCAGCTTCGTCAGGACCAATGACAGATGGTCAGCTGCAAATGGGCATGATGATGCCTGGGCAAAGACATCATATTTTGCCCCCTCCAAGATCGATGATGGTAAGCACCCTCTACATTTTTATGCTATTTCCAGCCGGCTGTATGTAACAAGTCTGTTCAAAGCCATGATGAAATTTTGTTGTGTAAATTCCCTCCAAACAAGAAGATAGAAATATGTAAACTTAGATATTATAGACTTATTTCTGTGTATGTTCTTATCAGATGATAAGAATATCAAGAAAAAACCAAAACTCGTAGGCTACAAAAGTCAGCAAGCGTTATCTCTAAGTCTAAGTATTTGTTCTTCAGAACCATGATACTAGTTTTCGAAAACCCTTAACGTTTTAGGTCTGATGGTTGAATATTGCTGCTTGTGCTTGTCGTAAGGTCATACGTGACCCATTGGTAATGGATAGCCGACAGAGCAGACATGCGAGCAAATAATCAATACAAACAAGCCTTTGTCCGTTGAAGGAAAATTAAAGCTGTGTCAGCTATATATATTCCCTATCAATATTCAATAAAAAAAATTTTGGCTCCTCTTTTAGCCGCCGGGACGTCTTCCACCACCAGTTCCTCCTCCAGGGATCACACAGGGCCAAAGAATGCCACAGCAAGGCCAGCAAATGGATGGCTCACCTGCTGGTGGCTCTAGACCTGGATACATGGGTCCAGGAGGATTCCCAGGTGGGCCACCAGGTAGAGGAGCTGTACCCGATATGGCTGGTAATTTTGGGCCACCTGGCCAATTCGGTCCACCTCCACCAGGACAATTTAGTCCACTACACGGGCCACCAATCGGACAAGGATTTGGCGGCATGTATAGAGGTCCTAACGCACCGAATGATGATCAATTTGGATCACGTGGAAACCAGATGATGCATATGTGTAAGTAGATTTTTCTAATACAGTGTTGCGAAAACGTAATATGAACACTTTAGGCTGAAAAACAATGATTGGTGCCAAATGAGTAAACTTATTAGCTAATTATGCTTCTAGCTAACCAATTCATGGAGTGTTGAACTCAATTTTTAGAAACTTAAAGAGAGCAAATATAGCTCTTCTGGGTTTGTCGGGCTGCAGATTTTTCGTAAAAGAATGTTATTGTATTCATGTTTTTGCTTTAATTATATGATAATGCACTATTTCTCAATTTTGCCTATTGCAAGCCCATTGACTAAATCACAAAGGTCACTTATCTCGCTGGTCGTTGTGCCCCTAGATCTAATTTTGTCATTTACCATTGATGTTACTCTTTTACTCCTTTACTCTTCTACACTGTTGGTGTTTTATCTATTTATACTTACCCTTTACTCTTAAACTCCTTTACTCTATTACTTGTCTATCTGTTTACTCTTTTATTTTTTTAATTTATTTATTTACTATTTTACTTTATTTACTTGTTTATCTGTTCACTTTAGCAATGGACCAACGTGCAGTGAGACCCAGAATGCAACAACCACCGCTGCCGCCTCCAAGGACCTGATGACATCACGGTGTCCTTGAAGGGGCCAACAGAATCTTCGCTTTCCATAGAATGCTGCTGATGTTGTGTAATAGTATTAATATTAGTTAAAATATCACAGTGACTTTTTCGGAAGCGAGTCTAAAGTGTTTTAAAGCATAAAACACGGATCAAGGGGATTCTTTCATCTGGCTAACTCCACATTCAAATGCGCATCCGTATTTGACCCTTTTTGTAATATAACATGTAAGGACTCTTCTTACACCCTGTTTACCATTGTTTAACATCTGTTTGTATCTTGGGAAAGGGAGTTTATCTTAAAGGATAAGTATAAGCTTGAACAGGTTTAACAAATGTCTGTTGCATGAAGCATGTCTCCTACTTCCTTAACCATGGCGAATCTTTCTGTAGTGTCCAATATTCTTGTTGATATTTCTACCCTTCCTTCTTTCTCCTCCCTAGTGTTTTAAACCTCTCCCTTACCCACCCCGAATGTTATATTGGAAGGATCATACAACCTGTACCTGACATCACCCTGATTCAAACAGAAATATAAAGACATTTCCTCGCGGAATCTTGTAGTATGGTACAATTTTTGTCTTGCGGAACATACATTTTCTGCAGGTGCGAAAGAGCAACATTCCTGTAGGTATTGGACCCGTGTGGCGATACCTCTTCTTATAGGTCTTCATGCCTTCTTGAGTCTTGACAATGTACATTTGCAGTATCATGAGAGTGAGTCCGTTGCTGTGAAATGAATCCCTAAGAAGCTGCTAAGGAAGGTCAAAAAGAAATAGCTTGTCGTACTTCTAAGAAGCTGCTAAGGAAGGTTAAAAACAAATAGCTTGTCGTACTTCTAAGAAGCTGCTAAGGAAGGTTAAAAAGAAATAGCTTGTCGTACTTCTAAGAAGCTGC
>JAACYV020234864.1:0-15352 GCA_009936425.2 Chrysaora fuscescens | reverse complement strand
ACGATAGGGAATGGAGCTTATGGAGTTGTCTGCTCTGCTATTGATAAGAAAAATTGTTGCAAAGTTGCAATAAAGAAGATTTCTCGAGCTTTTGATGTACCTGCAATTGCTAAAAGAACCCTGAGGGAGCTTAAGATCTTAAAGCATTTTAAACATGAAAATATTATAAATATCAAGGAAATATTACGGCCACCAGAAGACCTGAAACTTTTTCATGATGTTTATGTTGTACTAGATTTGATGGAAAGTGATTTGCACCATATTATTCATTCAAAACAACCATTAAGCAATGAACATATAAAATACTTTTTATACCAGCTATTACGAGGCTTAAAATGCATCCATTCTGCCAATGTCATACATAGAGACTTGAAACCGAGCAATTTACTGGTAAACCATGATTGTGAACTGAAAATCGGAGATTTCGGAATGGCACGGAGTTTGCTATCCTCACCCAATGAGCAAAAGAGATTCATGACTGAATATGTTGCAACTCGTTGGTATCGTGCTCCAGAACTTATGCTTTCAGTGCATCAGTTTACGCATGGCATTGATATCTGGTCTGTTGGTTGCATCCTTGCCGAAATGCTTGGAAGACGACCATTTTTTCCTGGTGCTAATTACTTGAATCAACTTCAGGTGGAAAATATTTTTGAATATGGGGAATAACCAATTATTCAACTACAAAACAGATGAGAGTATTAAGATATTGCCTAAGTTAGCAAATAATCATTGCAATTATGAAACCCCTTAATAACAGGGCATTCTAGACCTAAAATGAATCTAGAATACTGGTCAGAAAAGATAAATGTTGTATAAAGTCTATTAAGACAGAAAAGTCATCCTTAACTATTTGTTGTTTATCATTGCAGCTTATCTTGAGTGTAGTGGGACTTCCATCTGCTAAATTCCTTTCTGAAATTGCATCAGAAAGAGTGAGAAGCTATATTAGCAAATTGCCACAGAAGGAAGCTGTCTCTCTAAGCAAATTGTTTCCAAATGCCCCAGAAAAAGCTGTTGATCTTCTTGAAAGAATGTTGAAGTTGGATCCAAGAGAGCGATGCTCGGCTGTTGATGCACTTGCTCATCCTTATCTTGCTAGGTAATCTGTCTGTCACTTTATAATAATCAAAACAATGCAGCAAGACAAGTTTTCAAAGTTGTAAGTTATTTATAAAAAGAAGAGAAATTTGATGTCCCTTCTTCTTACAGATATCACGATATTGATGATGAACCTTCTGGTCGACCACTCGATTGCGATTTTGAGAATATGCGATTGGAAAAAGAATCTTTAAAAGAAGCTATTGTCAAAGAGATCAGAGAATATCATTCCAAAAATCCTAAACCTAAACTGACGCCATTAACTACGAAATTCTCCCCAAAACCAGTTAATGTTAAAAACAAGGCAGTCAATGATCCATTACCCAATGCTGGTGAGTAAAAAAGAATTGATGCATTGTCAATTAGATAACCATGTCTTCTTAATCATTTAGTTTATTTAAATCACTATAAAACACTTTTATATATATATATATTTATAAATGTATCAAAACAGGGATGAAAAATGCCCAACTGAATGAATTCATAATAAGATTGAAAATCATTTCCATTGCCAGTAAATAGTCGTGATTTCTTTCTGGGATATGATATGGCTCTTGAGCCAAGATTACCTATTCAGTTTAATGTCCTCTAGAAATGCCAACTTTTTTATTCCCTGTTTATAAACGAATTTTACCATACTATAAAGATCTCTTGTCATGGCAAATCCACAAAGAAGCTGAGGTTTGACTATTATGGCTCTCAACTAATTCAGTTTGTCAGTGTAAAAAGTAAGAATGTTTTTCCCAAATGAAACTAGGATGTTATGGGAATGTGACAACTGAGTCTGTAATATCTGCTGCTGCGTCAATCGTTAAAAAAACAGAATCAAAGAAAAGAAAGCAAAAACACAACAGAAGAGATTCAAAAGGTAAGAAACATAAAGAAGATGAAACAACAAAAGCAGATGAGAAATCTTCTCTTTCTGACCAAGACAAGCAAATGCTTGAAAGATGGACAAAAATGCAAACATCAACGACACCTTTTGTTCATCCCATTCGAAAGCACATGCAAGAACTGATACAGATCAAGACAGATACAGTGGCTACTACAAATGAAGCTGAGGTATTTGAAATTGATTATCTGTGCCCAAACTATTATGCATTGCCCTAAATAACCGAATCAACCAAGTTTGAAAGGAAGCCGAAAACATACCAGATTAATTTTCGCATCTCATTTGCCTTGAAAAACAAATAAGAAAACTGTAACACTGATTTTAATCCTGTCATTTGATGCTAAAATACTGCAAGCATTGCATTGAGTTAACAGTAATGTCATGATGATGAACAGCTTATTAAAAAATAAAATAAAATAAACATTGTTACTGTAGAACGGCAACAGTTTTAATTGCTGATAGCTACGCTACCATACTTACTATGTTGATTGTGAAAGTAATATATATTTGCTTTAGACGCAGTTTCAATTTACTAACCTTGTTCCATCAAAGAAAGGAAATGCAGTCACTCTTGTAAGAGAAAATTCCGAAAAGATCACTGAACTACCAAGTATATCTGAAGGAGATATTAGCGTGCAAAAATCATCTGCAGTATTTACGAAAAGCAGTGCTCCACAACCAGTTGCAGCACAGCAGTTTACAAAGAATGTTGCGAACATTTCTACTTCAAATAAAGAAATGAAACCTAAAGGTAACCATGACCTGAAACTTGTTCCATGTTTTGTTTCTATTTTGTCCCGACGCCTTAATGTCAAATTGCAGCAAAAAGAATCAGCTAAGTTTGAAGATTTTCTAAGACTGAATTGGTTAACAATATTTCAAAGAATAAAGATCCGTTTCGGAAAATATTATGTTTCTTCTTTGGTATGAAAAACTCATTTTCTCTTCAGGTCAAGAAACGGTTCTTGTGCCGATGGGAGCAATTCCGTGTTACCAAATCAAAGGTCCCTTTAACCCAAAAGGACAAATCATTATTTTACCAAAACTCCCTGTTTCTACGAACCAACAGCCTACTGTTGCACCGAAAACAACACTTCCGCCTTCCATAATTCTTGGAAACAACATGAATATATCGACAGTGCTGCCAACTGTACCAATCGCGTCCTCGATAAATGCACATCAAAGGGTTTCATTGGCCCTTCCTACTGGAAGCAATGGTAAAATGACCGAAACGCAATCTCAAGCCATCAAGATGCTGCAAGATAAAACCAGTCCGCAGCTGGTCTTGCCAAAGAATGTCGGACCGGAAATCATTTCAGGCAGAAAGCTTCAGAAAATATCTCCAAAGCAAAATACAACGGCTGTTTGTATGGTAACGCCGGACGGGAAAGTAAAAGCGGTATCTCCTCTTGAGTTAGCTACTGCAGTGCCAGGAATGAGCCAGCCTTTTATGGCCTCGCACCCGTCTGTTGTTGGGCAGCCTTTGCCCATAAGCACATCTAAAAGCTCTGTTGCCAAACCTACACTTTCTAGGAAAAAAACCGCTAATTCGCCCAGAGTTAAGTTCACACCCGTAACTTCGCAAAGTACAGAAAAGGCAAGGAAAATTGAGAGTGAGAGACTAAGTGCTGAACTACGAAAACTGGATCCACAAGAAAGAAATATTGTTGAACTTGTGCAAGAAATGGAATATGAGCATCAAGCTAGGGACCCAGTTGTTGAAGGGGGCATAGGCACAGCTGTTGTTTCATCTGTTTTTCCCAATGATATTTCAACAGTAAGGACCAATCCTCATGGTGATGGTGCTGAACTAAAGGCCGCTTCTACAGACAATAAATCAATACAGCAAGTAAATGAAGAAATAGTTCCTAGTATATCGTTTTCGTTAATGACAGACGACGTGTCATGTTCTAATGAGATGGATAACGTGGGAGTGATTGACGGATGCAACTCTGGAGCAAGAGATGTTCTCTTGACAACACTATTGACACCACGCACCCCTAAAAGTGGGGCATATGGATATGGCCTTGGTCTTGATTTAGAAGATTTAAACCCACAAGAATTGTACGTATGCCTTTCGAAGTTATCATTTTATAGCCAATTAATGGTTTGGTTTGAAATTTTAGAATCGGATAGTGACTTAGGCATTATTTCTATTAAATTTTAAGAAGAATATATTAACTTATAATTTCCCAGAAGACAAATCTAACATTATCATAATCTCGATAGCGTAGAACCTTTTATTGAAGATGCATGGTGCTATTCTCAATGTTACTAGGTTTCTTCTTTATTGCAACATTCATAAATTTCTTTTATAAGCTACTGCATTTTGGCAGTCAAGCATCAATAAGG
The DNA here is from genome assembly GCA_009936425.2 of Chrysaora fuscescens. NCBI lineage: Eukaryota > Metazoa > Cnidaria > Scyphozoa > Semaeostomeae > Pelagiidae > Chrysaora > Chrysaora fuscescens. Next base: position 11,007 of record JAACYV020234864.1, on the reverse strand, counting down.
CTCTCTAGGATGTATGTTCCTCTGCCGGCAAACTTATAAATAACATGATATAATGAGTATGAGCATCACGTGTCTGCTATGTTCCGAATTAAGGTTTGGTTGTATTTCGGCAGTATGAAAACCGATTACAAGATTGATAAAGAAATTGGTTTTTTATGAAGATTTCAGTAATTTGCCGAAAATCTATCGCGAGTCAACCTTTGGAAGATTTTGGCAATTTGAAAACAATGTAAAACATTGCTAAATTTTGTAATTGTTAAGATTGTTGCATCAAAACTAATATATTGTTGTTCATGTTTTGAATTGTTGTTATTTCTGCTTAGTTGGAACCAGAGTAGAGATGGGACAAGCGGACACGGCCTATTGGATAGTGCACCGTTATCCTCATCACTTCTCAATGATTGGTTGGGAATTAAAAGTATGGACCCAGAAGATATTGAGGAAATTCAAAAAGAACTCGAAACAAACTCTTCACTGCTACTCTTTGACACGTGATGTACTGCACTTAACACGTGATGTTGACGTGACAAGAAATGAGTTCGTTATAGAGTGGAACTATTTATACAACTGTAGTCTGATTGCAAATCTACTTTCATAAAATAGCACAATTGGTAGAATCTCAACAATTTTGGTATGGCCTTTTATTTGGCTATATATAATTTAGATATAGCAATATTTTTGTACTTGTTGGAGAGATTTCCATTTTCCACTTGGTTAAAAACTGTGGAATAGCAAATCTTTTTCCTTAATTATATTTTCAGTCTGATTTGTAAAGCCGTCAAGAGCGTTTTCATGCTGTGCTACTAAAAATTGACGGTTTTTTAAGTAGTTTTAATGAATGCAAACGGAAGAAAAAATCGAATTATTCAATCATAAGGAGAAAGAAGTCTTTGTTATCTGTAAAAGGTTTACAATCAAAGTTCTCTTTGAACTGGTTTCTGCTTGCGCTAAAATGAATCTTTTCTTATATTGTATTTTATTTGTAGAATGACATGGTAACGTGTACACTAATAAGCTGGCTGGCCTTGCAGCTGCTCATGTATAGTCAAACTTTCTTTTAATCATTCAACTAACACGTGTTTGAAGCAATCACTTTCGCAACACAGACTGGAGTCCTTTGCATGCATTATTAATAGGCTACAGGGGATTCATACTCAACCTTAGTTTCAATTCACACTAAAAGTGCCTTCTTGAAACAACAAGATATTTTAGACCCTGTGTTAATAATTGTAGCTCTGTGAATGCGATAAAGTTTTAAACGAAGTAGGCTACATTGTAACTTGGATTATTTTCTTGCTTTTGAGTCAAAATAGTCGATTAAAAGAAGCTTCTGTTTTAACTCAAATCCTTAAACCTAAATTGATGAAAAATCTGAAATCCCTTGCGTGCGATTCGAGCTCTTGAGATATCGTCAGTAATTCTCTTGGAGTTCGTAACTCTCATGTAGTATAAAAAGAAGCGTTTAAGAAGATAAAATGGAAATGTTCTTCCATAACGAACATTGGAAATAAGCAGATGTCCACGATACACCGCCCCCTGATATTGTTCAATTGTCTTTGGGCGAGGTCGGGTTGGCGAAATTTCTTGGCCAATATCCTGTAGCTACGTCGAACACTGGCAAGTCTTTTTCCGATGTCAATATTATGTTTGTCAAACATATGCTCAAGAACTGGTCGATCTTAAACTCACTCGACTGCTACAGCACTATGAATTAATAAAGTTGCGACTGAACGAGCCAAAGATGATAATTTTCAGTGCCGTTGTTTTAACTGTTTTTTTGAGTTGTGGATTTTCGAGACCTATTGAATATGAGGATGATATAGACAGGCATAATGGTGAGTATTTGATGGTTTTTTCTTCGTAATAAGAGATTCCTCGCTGAAAACAGCCGTTCTTAGTTATCTTTAAAAGTCGAGTGTCGTGCTGGGATATCAAGTTAAGGTAAACCACCATTTCGTGATATGAAAACTCAATTCGCTGTAATGTTGTTTAACTTAACTAGAATGGTGCGTGACAGCGAATTGGGAAACCAAATGATTGATTTTTAGAATATTTTAGTATTATAGAGCTCGTTGAAACCTCTTTAACAAAAATATATCACAAGGATATCGAGTATTTTATTTATATGGATTTGGCCTATTCTTGATAGCTTCATCTTCGACACAAAACAAGCGTCTTTATCTTTTCAAGACGATTCTTCTATATCTGTGACATATGTTTTTAAAATTTTGTTTTATGAGATAAAATCTTATTCTATAAATATTGCCTTAAAATATCCATCAAAATCTCCTTCATTTTCCCAGAAGATAACCTTTTTTCGGGATTCGCGAAGAGGCGCCTGAAATGCGCCAATAAGATGTGCCCTGCCAATATTACATCGTCTGTTTATAATATTTCTTTGCTTCTTGAGAAAGACAGCAGCAATGCCAACAGCATGGGGGATAATGTTAATTTTGATTTCACCTATATTTGATTTGAAAGCGTGTTGAGAGCTAAGTTTGTAGTGAAATATCATTATACGATGTGTTTTAGAATATTATGCCACCTGCACCGCTAAAATTGAGTATTTTGATTGCTTTTTGCTTCATTATGGACGGGGGGGTTGCCTTGCTTGGTTGAAAGGAGCTAACGTTTTTAGTAGTTAATTCATGCAGAAATCTTAAAGAAGAATACATACAAAGATACAAAGCAGCGTCGTCTTAATCTACACCTGCCTTAGCGGACGACCCCAGGGTTATTGCAACATAAGGGCCTTGGAGAAATCATTTTCCTAGGTTTCATTTGAATTTTGAGGCCAATCTAAAAGTTTTTGCTCAAACAATTAGGAAAATTATTACTTGTAACAAAGGACCCCTCTTTGAGAAGGCTCCCAAAACAATGCCATTTATCTGTTTCTTCACACGGCCTTCAAACTATTTCTTTCCCATCTATCATATCTTTTTCCATACATGCGACTTTCCTAAAATTCACTTCATGTTTAAATGATGGCTAAAGGCAAACATAAGTTTATAGGGTAAAAGAAGTGTATCAAGTGTAAAAGAATACCTCAATACATATACCTTATTTTAATAGATGTGTTGTCATATCTAAAGAAATGGGTAAATGACAAGACAAGGGAAACTTTTCTTCCTCAAAATGGAGGTAAGAATTCTTCGCAATTTCTTTTTTTATTCCGTAGAAATGTAGACATTACTATAATTGCTATCTTACCAATTCTTTTGCTAAGAAAACATCAAACCTTGAAAAGAATAAAACTAGATAGTATATGTTTTTTTAGAGCTATTTGAAGGTGACATAGTGATGGCATCTAATTTGCGACGAGCAATCCAGAGCAAGGACTCAAAAAGAAGTGCTTTAGCAGATACAAAGTATAAATGGCCGAATAATATTGTGCCTTATGAATTCGATTCAAGTCTTGGTGAGTTGTTTGTTATCAGTAACAAAAGTTATAAATAATTGACACGATTTTCTATATCTGTTAATCTATATATTTCGTTTTTTTCAAAGCCACTAAGCAATTTCTCTCTTTCCACTGCAATCATTCTCTACAATTCTCTCGCATTCTCGTCTCTTCGCTTGTAACTGTAACACAAAGTAACGCATCCATTATTTAGTTAGCTATGCTTGATAGTGCGCCACTCTTTATATTGTTTTGAGATTAGGCCAGTCTGATTATTTTAATCTCCTTCAAGTTCCCGAGGTTCATGATGGCATTCTCGAGGCTATTGGGCAATTTGAGAAATACACCTGCATCAAGTTCATTCCTAGGAAAGAAGAACACGATTACGTCATTTTTAAATCAGAACCACATAAGTAAGTGAATATGCCTATCTTTAGTCAGGTAACTAGATTTTTGGCAAATGTAGATTTTTAAACGAATGAAAACTTCTGTCTTCTAATTTCGCTAACTGCAGAAATTGTCGCTATGTGGTTATTCCATCAAGATACCTTTACTTACCGTAAATTGTATAGCAAATATGCAAATTGTGTTGACACGATTTTCCTATTTGCTGTGCAACTTTAATTGCAATAGTAATTTGTTGCAATAATAGTTATAATGTTTTATTTTAGATGCAGCTCAAATGTAGGCCGATCAGGGGGCCATCAGTATATCACCCTTGGCTCAGGGTGTTCTCGAATTGGTACAATTCTACATGAAATGATGCATTCCCTTGGCATCGTTCATGAGCAGAGTCGACCAGATAGAGACAATCATGTTATTGTCGAAAAAGAAAACATCGAAAAAAGTGAGAAATAATCCTCTCCTCCTCTTTACTGCTCCTCCGTTTCGGTTTGTGTATCTTGCCTTCTTTCGGCAGCGATTGATACGGTGTTAAACATCTTCTGCATCTTTTGTAGAATATCTTCACAACTTTCAGAAGTATAGTTTTGAAGATGTAACAAACATGGATGTGCCCTACAATTATGCAGTAAGTGGTTTCAAATAATGTTTATTTCCGAGTCTTTCGTTGAAATAACTAAAGCATTGTTATACCCTTATCAATAATTAAAACATAGATACAGAAAACCTAAAAGATTAAAATCTGGTGTTAAAACATTTAAAATGTTTATCAGATGAGTCCAAGATGGCTCAACAAGTTATTCCCGTTCCACTGTTTTTGTAAATTTAGATAATGCTTCTTTAGTTGTTATGCGATTATAGAATTTTTACATTATTTAGATTCCATGAGAAACTATTTATTTGGTTTTGCATAATATCAGAAGTTGAGAAGTGTTTATAAAATTGCTGTTTCCTTGCAGAGTCTGATGCATTACAGGAATAATGCCTTTACAAGAAATGGAAAGCCAACATTGGTATCAAGGAACAATCCAAGTCTACATTTCGGCCAGCGACTCATGTTTAGCTTGGGAGATATTGATCAAATCAACAGATTATACTCTTGCTCAAAATCAAAACGATATCAAAGATATGACCAAGGCAATCGGTTTAAAGATGACGTCGACAAGCTAAGTTTAATACCCAATGTTTTTGATACACCTGATGAGTATCTCTAGATATTTATGGTAACTGATATTTTAGTTTGGGATCAGCAATATTAACGTCACATTTAGATCGACCTTATCAATAATTTTCCGGAGATATCCTCAGTTGATCTGGGGATATTCTTATTTAAGTTTCATTTATTTATATATAATTTCATCGATTTAAGTTTCAAGAATTATCATAATTATTATTATATTCCAATGAAGTTGTATTTAATGCGATCAGTTGTCAATCATACTCGAATTTGTCGCGAAAAAGGTTCTAAAAGTAGTTTATTGGAATTAGATAACAATATATTCAATATCATATACTCAGATGGACATATAATTGCTGAATATGGAAGCAACGGTTAAAAATATCAGTTTTTCTGCTTTTATAATGCTGCTACTCTAGAAAGGGCTCAAGAAATTGCATTTTATATTTTTGTGATTTTAAAAGTAAATCATGGTACAAACTTGTGCGGTGTTGTACCATAAAGAGGTAAATGAGTATTGGAGTTTCTCCAACGTACGAAAATTCAATCTTCTACCAATTCTCCTGGCACCTTGTCTTGCAATCACCACCTCTGCTAAACGGGTGGTCATGTTAATAATTCATATATTGGTGAGACTTCACGGCAAGTTAATAAAACAAATTTCATGAACATGTAAAGAACAATACCCATCTTGGCGATAAACACAAACACGACCCAGTTAGTAACATCTTCGAGCACGTAATCTAGCTGACCATTTAAGCAATGACATGTCTATTCTTGATCTGCTTTTTGGCCCATAAATAGCAATCAAATGAAGATTTCACTATATCCTGCAACCGAAAATTCTGATTCAAAGGAATTTTGGGCAAAAATAAGTACAGCGCTTCACTTCTTGCACCTTGAAATTATCTTGTTGTATTGCTACAAATAGTGACTTGATAATTATCATATAATACAAAACTTCACTACAGTATATATTGTCCTACTAATAAAGTCTAAAAACACCAACATAGATAGCATAAACAAAAATATATAGCTAGAATCGGAAGCTTTTCAAGCTCTTGTAAACAATCTATAATAAACAGTTATTTATTTAATGTATTAGAAGCAGTTTAATTGTTCATTAACAGCACCTAACTCCAGGAAACAATGGTTGTGTACTCTGTTCACTGTAGTCATCTAGTCTACGTTGTTCTGGAGCGCATTTCACGAGCCTGTACAAATATAGAGACTAACTTCTAGCTTTGTAGTTCTACTTCAGATCCGTCATCTGCTTGGAATTGAAGTTCAAACAAGGGATTGCCATGTCATGATTTCTAGACAGGTTTAAATGCAGCAAAATGTAATATAAGTTGACTAAAATGCAGCGATTATCAGCAATTAAAAGGGATCTTTCTCATTTTGTTATCTGGATTCGCATTAATATCTTCTCGCTTTTTTAAAGCTTCAGTCAATTTGCGATAGCTGCTTGCCTTTTTTATCCATGGACTATTTAACTGATATAAAAACGTAGGCACATTTTCGATTCCAGCCTTCCTTATTTCAAGTTTTGAGGTGTTTTGAAAAAGGGCAGCTCTGTTTTGATCCTGGTCATGCCTCCGTTTCACCCAATGAGAATACATTTTGAAAGCACAACTGTCAATCAATCGACGTACTGGTTTATAACCATACGGGTCTTTCAACACGACTTCTTTTGTGGATGGCTGATGACGCACGTGATATGTGTAATACAGTTCTTTCATTGTTAGAATTGCTACTGCTACAGCCTGCAAATATGAACAACATAGCCGTGATCAATTTTAATTCAGATTTAATGGTTCAAGTGAAACGATCTAGAATGATAAAAAGGAAAGGTGGATCTTAGTTTGATAAGATAGATTCAACCCTGTTGTTCGTTTAGGTGGCTAAGTCTTGAATAGCCTTTCTCCGCTGCCTTGAATGAAACCTTAAGAAACCAGAATTGCAACCCCAAGTTTCGTTTATGGTGGTGGTATTCAAAATAACAAAGTACCTTCATCAATCATAAAAAAGTCAGTTTTTACCTTAAATCTTCTCCTAGTTCTTCTCCTTGGAACTTGTGTCTAAGAGAAAAAGTGATTTACGAAATTTAGAATCTTAGTATTATCGGCTAAATGAGGATGGAATGTTTAACAACTTTGTTGGATATGAAACAGCAATATATAATATATAAATGCTAAAAATGCAAAGACAAACAACCCAATCAGCTACACACCGTTAGCCCTTCAAGCCATGGATGCAGCAATGCTTGCTCTGCTGTTATTCTCTTCTTAGGGTCAACAACAAGTAGTTTCCTTATCTATCAAACAAAGTTAAAACAATTGTTTTTTAAAAAACGAAATTGGGATATTGTGTTGCCTTGCTATAGAAAAATTCCTGTTTTTGTTATATTCAATTATGAATTAGAAGAAGATACTTAAACCTGACAGTTAAAAAGAAAATGTATTTCAACATACAAGACTCTACACAAAAACTAATTAAACAAAAATACCATGGAAGTAGAGTAGATTAATTAAGGTTAACTAGACTTTGCAGAGAAATGTTTTTGTTTCTTAAATCCTACCAGATCTTTTGGTCCTTCAGAAATGTCATCCCATTCTGGACTACCAAACTTGTATTTTCCTTCTGTAATGCTCTTGATCATCGTAACTTGACGGCGGTGCCAAAAAGGTGCAAAGCCAACTAAACTAAGAAAACATAGTACGATGAATTAAACAGAATATTAAAATAGTTTATAGATAGAGGGATTGAGCATGGATTCAGTCAACAACAGAGAAAAAATGCTTAATGTAGTACTTACAGAGTATACAGAATAACTCCACATGCCCATCTAAAAACAGAAAAAGTTAAAAGTTATAGTACATGATTTGATACTGCACAATATCTGAATTTGTTGAAGTGATGGCCAAAAAATGTAACTTGGAATTACTTACAGGTCTACCTCCTTTCCATACCCAGGGGCGTTTTCCAACATATAACACTTGAGTGTCTCTGGAGCCAGATATCCATATGTGCCACAGAATTCTAAACAGTGAAAGGCAATAAAGTATAAATCTTCTAATTTAGCATTTCAGAGTCTGCCCTTAATTATTGTTATTGATCTACGAGACAAACTTCATGCCTTCACAGGCAATACTTTCAAATGCAAGCAAATGTTATTCTTTGAAGCAAAAGCATGTTTTTTCACCTCTTATTTCTTCATCTTCTTTCACAGTGATAGCAAAACCAAAATCAGATATAACAACTCTGTTACTTTCATCAAATAGAATATTCTCAGGCTAGAATAAACGAAATTTATCCACTTTACCTTCTAATAAAAAAATTTAAGTAATTATTTTAACTTGGGATGGATTGATAGTTTTCTCCAGAATTATAATAAAAGAATACTACATCTTAAATGGATCAATAAATAGTTTTAATAAGCAAAAGAATACACAAATATACATGATTGATTGCAAATATACAAATTCAAAGGCATCAGTATGCAGGTAGAGATAGAAAAGAATAAAGAGATCAGTAGAAAACCGTATATTGCATGTTTGTGTTCTGTATCTGTGACCTTTCAGTGTAGTATAGGCAGTCAAGTCATTGCTGGAACGGTAATGGTTGCAAACAGCAAAAAATACAACAACAAACATATAAACAACATCAAAATGCAAGAAATAAACATTAACATTTATCTAAAACACACCATGACGTCAAAAAACACAACAAGATCTATCACTCATAATTTCATTATAGGGTAAAAAATAAAAAAAGGATAGAAAAATATAGACAGGATGCAAATTCATAAATACATCACAAACATAAAAACTGAATGATAAAACAGAAAGAAACTACTAAAAAAGATTGTGATCTTATATTGTGAGTGATTGTGAGTTAGTCTTCAGAAGCATGTCTACCTAGTTTGGTCATGTAAGGAATTGATTGAATTCCAATTGAATTTAGGGAATAGATCCCTTCTTACTTTTAAGTCTCTATGTGTTACCAAATTCTTATGCATATGGGCTACTGCACTGAATATCTGAACCATAATTTTTCTGTAAAAAAATTAGAATTAAAATAGTATTGTATATAGAATTTAATACAGAAAAGTGGTACATTTAATTTAACTTTTAGGCTATGAGTAACTTATTTATTAATACCTTGTTTCCTTCTCTGGTATGGTAACTACTTTTGTAAGATAGTCAAACAGCTCTCCTCCTTGTGCCCTAAAACAAAGAGTTTCATAGAATAATAATAGCAAAAAGATTTTTTGATGAATTTAAAGGCAGAACGAAGAACACATTCCCATGCAGCTAACAAATTAAAAATTACTTTTCAGCAAACAATATGAAAGGAATCATACTTACAGTTCAAAAACCAAGAAGAAGAATGCTGAACTCTCATAAACATCAACAAGTCGAACTGAAAGGAAATGTTATCAAAATTATCTTTCAGGCTTTTCTGCTCAAAAACATTTGACTAAGACGAAAGAAAAGTTTTGAAACAAAGAAGCAATGAAAGAAGCAGCTTGAGTTAATTGCTTTTAACACACAAAAACATCGGAAAACTTACTTATATTTGGATGTCCAGCAACTTTACCAAGAGCTAATATTTCTGTCCTCACTTGTGTTGATTCATCTCTGCCTTTCATCATTTTTCCTTTATCACTATATCTATCAATGATTTTGACAGCAAATTCAGCTCCTGTCTCTTTATGAACACATCTTCTTACCACACTTGATAATCCACTAAGATAAAATGACAATATTAAGCAACTGCTGTATGCAATGTTATGCGAATGAGCAGAGACCAACAAATAGAAGCATCCAATACCCAGCACTGTTACAACAAAAAAACTTTTCATTTTTTTTTAAAGGGAGCAGGAGAATATTTTTATGAACTGAAGACAAAATTTCACAATTTTTTATATCCTATATATGCTTCAAAGTTGTCACAGAGGCAGCCAAAATGCATTGTGGGACAACTGAAATAGGCAACCTGTTTTAAAACTGTAACAATTCTACAAAGAAGGCAGACATAGATATTTGGTTATGATTTGCTTGGGAGTCTGCTTGAACAGCAAAACAAGAACTTTGAAATAACAATGGGATGTCCCCAATGATTAATTTTATTTCCATGAAACAGTTTTTGCATAGACAGTCGCTGGGCAACGTGTTCTTAAGCAAAGCAATCTTTCGTATTTCCATTTTCAATACAACAACAAGAGACTTTGTACAAGCCTCAAGCAGGTAAAAATCATAAAAAAAGGCTTATATATTGATTAGAGTTCAGCTCTATTTCTTCAAGATGCGGAAAATCTACTTTGAACACAAAATTACCGTGTTTATTGCACAATAACCAGTTAGTAAAAGCAATATCTACGTGATCAGGTTATGCCAGCTGAGTTCATTTCTACTGATGAACATTTAAAACTACAAACAAATGGAAGACAAATTAGTATGATATAAAATGAGATATACCTTCCAAGTGTTTCTTTTGGCTCATATTTTTCATAGAACCCCTGCGGCTCGTCTTTTAAAATTTCCGCATCAAACTCCATCACAACCCAGCACAAAACCAATGCAATTAAACTAGACTTCCAAATGTAGGCCTTCAAAATTACAAAATTCTTGATTAACTTCCAGCAGTTACCAGTGAAATGTACCTCAATCTACAAAGTGCAGAATGATGTTATGATGCTGAATGTTGTGCAGTTGTAAACAGCAGTAGATTTGCATCTAAATTACAAGCAATGGCCAGGTGTTCAGAAACGCAGTTCTGGTCTTTGTTGCTGTTGCTGATATTTGTTGCTGCTATTCATCTGCCAAAAAATCTACAACTTAATGACATGAGTTCTAACTTTGACAGCTCAAAATGTAACGTTATAACAATTTCTTTCAAATAAAGTAAATCGTAGATTTAAGTAGATATCTAAGCAATGTCCGGCTTTTATGCATTTCTGAATCCACGCATCAAAACAAACATGCGCGCCCCTTTGTATTATCCCCAGGTCTCCTCCGCAGTA
>JAACYV020234643.1:0-15978 GCA_009936425.2 Chrysaora fuscescens | reverse complement strand
TTCTTTTTTTGCATCGATGCTTGCAATATGATTCTTTACAACATGTGCACGGTAGTGGGCTTTCAATGAACGTATCACACCTTGGTCCATGGGCTGAGTTTTTGAGGTTGTGTTTTGAGGCAGGAAAATCAGTTCTACTGCCTGTCGAGAGTTGGATGAGCAGGGCAGTTATCAACGATAAGTGCAATCTTTCTTCCCTCAGCAGCAAACTTATTCTCGATCTCCTTGACCCATTCTGTAAAGAGCCTACCATCCATCCAACTCTGTTTCTGCGAGCGATAGCGACAAGGAAGACTTTGGACGTTTTTGAAACATCTTTGCTTCGCTGATTTCCCTATCACAAACATAGGCAATTTGTCTCCAATGGCATTAGCAGTGGCTAAACCAGTCAATCTTTCTTTTTACTGTGTTTTCCTCCTGAGCATCGCTCGTTCTTGCAATGCAAAATGTTCTTCAATCAATACCGGGATAAAATAATTGAGAGATGGGTCTCCTCCCAGGGTGCTGTCATTTCCCGAGTACACGACTTTTCTTCCTCTGATACGTCTCTAAAAGTGACACTGTGTCTAACTTTCCATCTGTCAAGCCAGCCATCAGAAGTTCAGACATCAAGAAGGTATAACGAGACTGTAAATTCCAAGGTTTTGTTTTCATAATCACTCCTGAAACTGGAACATTATTTGCACGAACTGCGTAAACTGCTTTGTCCAGGTTTTCGTTGTCTGCTTCCTCATCTATTGTCGCTTAGGATTTACTCCTCTGGACTCGTAAGCAGCAACGATTTTTTCTCTGTTTGCAAGCCAAGTTGAAACTGTGTTTCTTGGCACTCCATATTTCTCTGCTACGGACTTTTTTGGTATCCCAGATGAAATATCTTGCAAAGCTTGTATATGTCGTCACCTAATTATGAGTTTCCCGCGTCACGGATATGGCAATGGTATGATCAAAACAATACATCGGTTTTGGTCTTTTCATCTCATCACTAACAACGGGCAAACTTCTGCCACTGAATTTTAGATTTCAATGGCACTGATTTGGATACCTAAACCAAATTGGGCTGAAGTTGAAAGAGAAGATTTGGAAAAAAAATCAATACCTGATGTTCACATTCCTTTTGATGCTGATTTACCGATCGTCATAACAAATAATTGGGAATGGAATCTTACGTGAAATTTTGGAAACTCGAAGGCAACTGGAAAACCCAGTGGATAAATATGCAGTATGTGTATAAAAAGATGCCAGTTTTGTTGGAAATTTGAAAAAAGGCAGCAACGGGCGTTTTGCAAAAACAATTTTTTACTTTTTAAGAAGTGATGCCCAAACCAAATGCTCTGTACGAATAACTGGCAAACCAGTGAACCTTGGTGACAAAGAGGGTATGCAAGTTCCATCTGTGCTACAATTTGAGGGACAGAGTAGATTTATTGAATTATTAAATATATTAAATTAATCTTTGAGACAATCATTTGAGTATCGCTGGATATTAGTCTTTCCTTCTCTTCAGATCAGTCATCACAATACAGTAGACCGGATATAACAGAGACACCACGTACGACTGGGCATCACCATAAGTTTTAAAATTCAATAAGCCGGTTAGATCATGATTAACACCATATTTTATGTCACTAGCCCTGCACGCCATCGCGATAAGTTTTCTCACAAATTCGTTATATCGAGAGTTTTTGTGGTCAGGGGATCGAAAGTTTGATTCGTAATAACGAAAGTTCGTTATATCCAGGGTTCGTTATACAGGGATTATTTACAGTAGGATTTACTTCCCAGAGTACAAGGGACCGGAGTTTTAGTTCGTAATAGCGGGAAGTTCGTTATTAACGGGGTTCGTTATAGCGGGATTCCACTGTATATAGAAACATAACAAAATTTGCGCCATTTAATGTAGACGTTGCTCTGTGGTTATGAAGCAAATCTTGCCAACGTATGAACTTTCCTTGAATGTATCGGTTAAAATTCCGTTTCATGATGTTTTTAACTTTCGAAAGTTCTTGTCCAAGTTCATTGTATTCTGGAACTTAAATATACGCCCTATTGAGGAATTGTAATTGCCCTCTTTGATTCATTACGACGTATGTAAGCAAGTCTGCTATATATTCATGTTTTGTTCTGTTACGAAATGAAGTCTCTCTCTTAAATATATCTTCCTTTCTGACAAGCGTCCTCAACCTTTTAGTCCCCGAAGGCCTGGATTGCATTAAAATGACAGCTCGTGAACGATGAAGGCATGTGACGTTGCGAAGGTGGATTACCGGTATTACGGTCGGGCGTCGGTTACAAATGTGCTTGCTAGATCCTATGTGTTGGCTCTGCCCATTCTGACCCAAGCATAGTTATGCGAGTTGCCAGGAGAAACGCAAAGGAGGCCAACTTGGACCTTTGACGAAAGCATGATGATGATAATTATGATTTTGCAATATTTCATAAAACCTCGAGGTTGTAATGACAATAACACACTTATAACAAATTATGCATTTGGCGTCTGTAACCTACACTCTCCCCCTCCTAAAGAGAAGAGCAGATTATAAAATTTTACAATATTAGGCAAGAGTCTTATGCTAATGCGATTATAATGTCTAATGAGAATTTATCTGATTTGAATACAATACTAAACGACAAAATGTTCTTACACATTATTTTCTTTAATAATATTCTTTAAACTGTTATTACTTAAACTAAATAGCATTTTTAAAGTGCTTGTAGAGTGGAAAATATTTGTTTGTTTGTCGATCCTCTGTTTAGACAAGCAGCCCAACGTAGTTTAGCAATTTTGCCGAATAATACGGTTGACTTTTATAACCTGTACAGTATGTCTACTTGGACTGAATGGTACTAAATTGGCAAAAAATTCTAAACAACTCTTACTTATCAGTCGTTGATTTTGATAATCATCATGAATAACCAAAATATGCTGTGTAGCCTGGCTGTTCCGAGCTTTCAGTTATACATATTTTTGGATTTTTTGTTTCTTGGATTTGTGAGTTTTTTCCATAACTAGTCTAAGCTTGCTATGATCCTCACCCAAGTTTTCTTTTAAACTTGTGTTCAATTTTCCGACTGCTCGATTCTTTTTAATGTTGCACAGTTCAACTGGCCTGTGCCCAAGTGACCTGTTATCATTCATTTTCAATAAGACAGCGATCCCAGTCATAACACGACTACGTCACTTGAGGCATGCTTTTATCACGTCTTGCAATGAAGAAAGACAAATGGCAACTTTGAGGGCTTAAAAATGTGCAAATAGCTATCTTTTAGCCAAAAAATTAGATACTTGGAATCAGCGTCAAATACTGCACCAGAAACCGTAACAAAAACATAGGGTTAGGTTTTACCTTCAAACCACTTTAAAAGATCTCTATATGTTGTAACATATATCATGCATTAATTGTGCGGGGAAAGTATGAAAAATTATAATAATCTGATCAAGTTCCTGGGACTTGATATGCTTATTTATGGCAATGGTTTCACTTCCTGGAAAATGGTTTTACGTATCTATCTTTATCGACTGCTATCACTCCGTGATGGATATTCTAGCATATGGCAAGCATGTTTTCTTCTCCTTTCCTCCAAGGTTTCTCATTTCAGTTTTGAAACCATATCAGTAGCACTCGCTAATCTGTCGTGTCTATTTAGGACGTAACGAGCTGCTTCTTTTGAGCAATTTCAAGCGTGCGGTTGTTCTTCTTTGTGTATGGACCCATTCCGTTGTAGAATAATGAACAAATGGTCGTACAATTGCTGTCTAGGCTTTCGACTTCAATTGAGGTGAGTTTATGCAAAAATTCCTTTTGAAAAAATTAAGGGATCTTGTGCCTGTACTGGAAGTATGACTGATACGGTGATTCCAGCTTAGGTCACTGATAATGTTACTCCTTAAGGTATTTGGCAGAGCTCACACTGCATAGACTTTCCTCATTGAGAGTGTTATCGTATATTAATTGGTGTCCTGCTTCATGTTATGTTAAAAATGTGACTATTCTCTGGATTAAATTCTATCTGCCACTTCTCTTCCATTGTGCTAATTTCTCAAGATTATTTTGGAGGCCTACTAAATCTATTTTATAATTAATTGGTTTGTAAGCTAATCTGTCGTCAGCAAAAAGTCTCACTTTCGAATAAAATGTCTTGAGCAGGTCATTTCTATATAAAAAAGGAATAAACATTGGACCTAATACTGATCCTTGAGGGATCCCAGAGTTGACATCCGCCTTGTTCATAAGTTAATGCTTTTCCAGGCATTTGTTAACCTCTGATTCCATAGCATTTCAAATTTTCTAATAGCCTTACGTGTCCTACCTATTCAAATGCCTTTGAAAAATCCATTATTACAACATCTGTTTGCTTTCTTCCTTATCGATTTTTTAACAGATCTTCTTAAAATTCTAAGAGCTGTGATTCACATGAAAGTTTGTCCCTGAATCCGTGTTGCAGATTATACAAAATGGAAATAGAAGTATCATGAGAGATTATGTCGCTAACAATAAAATTTTCTATGATCGTGCAGACGATATAGATCAGAGAGATAAGGCGGTAGTTACTGGCCATATATTTTTTTCCGTTCTTGTATACTTGAACAAGCTAGCTTTCTGCCAATACCATGTTACTGCCCCTGTATCATATGACTTTCTAAACATTTGTGTTAATATTAGGGCAAAACTTTTTGTAAGTTGCTTTATGACCTTGGTCACGATTTTATTTGGCCCGGCAGCTTTGTGCATCTTTAATCCTTCCAATAAATTTTGTATTTCTGGTATGAAAGAGATTATTTCTGGCACATGGGGATAATTCGAGTCATTAAATAATTTGGTTAGTACAGGGTTTCTCCAAAGCCTTTTTTCCAGCTTCTGTTTCCATTTTTCAATGCACTCAAACTGTCATAGTCTTTCTTTAGATCGCGTTAGACCAACATATTTGCTTTTTTCTTTAAGAGAAGTGATAACGTCTTCAGTATGGGACCAGTAGGGTTGTCTCAACTTTCTTTTGAAAAGTTGCTTGTTATTATTTGTGTTTTCTGTCAAAACTTTTGTAGTATAATGCAGAATTTTCAAAATTCCTTTGTGCCTGTCTCCTTTACACTTTAAAACTTTGAAAGACTTTTCAAACAGTCTGTATCTTTCTGGTGTATCTTTCTGCCTATTGATTTAAGATGTGACGAATGGAAGCATGCCTTTGCTCTTTGCTAATTTACATGGAATACATTTTTCAATGAGAGAATGTATTGTGCCCTTGAATTTTTCCCATAAATCGTCAACAGAAGCAGACTAAAATTTGCTTCATAACTCCTCCTCTAGTTCATTTATTGTATAAATGTATCTTCCTTGGCTTTTCTTTTCTTCTCTTGGCGGTACTATCTACCTCAATTGCTAATATGCCTTTATCTTGGTGTTTCTTCTGATGCTGTTTTTTTTTTTGACAAAGATCTTTTTCTGCTGCAAAGGTTTCTTGGCACTCTGCATTACTTTTTCTTGGACCTCTGTGTATAATGTAAGGTAAGAAGGCGTATACCGTGTTACAAATTGAGGAGTCTTTCTCTAAGCAAAAACAATTGCTTCGAGATGTTCATCCCATGTCGACGATTTCTTTGATGCGTACATCTTTACAAAGTCTTTACTGCCTGAAACAACAAATAAGTTTTTGTGTGAATTGAGACAATATGAAGACAAACGAATTTCACATGTGAATATCTTATTCACTTCTATCCACTTGCCCTGATAATTCCTGCTGTGCAGTGAGTTCCACGATCTCGTCGGACATCCATGCGTATGGATTAAATTAAAGAATCTTGCAGCTTCTTCTCCACAGTTAAAGCTTTGATGTTTTCTACAGCATATATCACTGGCTAACGACCATCAACAAGGTGTACACGTTCCTGGTATCTGATTTAAGAAGTGGACCAACAAAACCATGCCAAAAATTTGAAGAGGCCTACAAGTAGTAATCGAATTTAGAGTTATCTTACTGGCAGGTTTTGGATACTTGAACAAAGCACATTCATCACAATCTCTCGCATGTCAGGCCAAAAGTATTTTTGTTCAACTTTTCGATATGTTCGAAAAACCCAGGATGTCCTGACAATTGGTGATTGTGCATACGTAAAAGGATCTGTCCCGTATGACTTCTAGGTACGACCAACTGATTATTTATTCGGCCAATATTCGTAGTACAAATTTGAAATCAACATCCTTTCCCACTAACGCAATACCTATCCTTTTCTCTCCTACTTTGCTACCAACTGTTAACCTTCTGGTAATGTCCTTTCCATCAAGAAACGGAGGCATATTCCCGCATATTCATCTTGCTGCGGTTTTTCAAAGTCTGTTATTGATATTTGCAGAACATCGTCGGACACTGGATACCTGGATATCCGCATTTCCATGAAGTTTCCATTTTCATGAACGTCAAAGTTTTAGGCTTGCATTTTGTTGATCTATCTGGCAACTAGCTTATTCGGAGCATTAATGGTCCGCAGCCACTTCAAAAGGCGGTGGTCTGTTACCATCGTAACATGTTTGCCATAGGAAAAAGTATAGAAATATTAGAGCGCATATATGATAACCAGAGCTTCTCTCTGCAATGTAGCTTACTTAGCTTCAGATGGCTTCAATATACGGCTAGCATATGCAATCACGACTCATCCATCATTGTCTTCTTGTGCAAGAACTGCTCCCAGGCCATAGTTGCAGGCATCAGTGCAGAGCTTCAACTAGAAGGAAAAGTCTTGACATCACAGCACAGATATCAGGCATTCTTTCAGCTCTTGAAAGCATCTTAAGCTTTTTTTGTCCTGTCAAAAAGGTGCCCCTTCTTAGTCGGATCATCCAATGGCTTTGATCGACTCGCATAATCAGAAATGAGTCTTTTATGGTACCAGGTCAAACCTAGAAAACCTCTGATATTTGTTTGTTTTTAGGAGTCTGAGGAGGAGTAGGAAAACCTTCGACTGAACTTACTTAGGCTTGGTCTACAGGCACGCCCTCTTCAGAGACAATATTCTCTAGAAACTTGCGAAACATATCAGCCACTAAAATTTTGCTGGTAAAAAATTGAGTATGGTTTTTTCAATCCTGTCCACTACTAGCTAAGTCCAAGCGCTTTAGATGCTCTTCGGTATAAACAAGGCAATGAGTCCAGTGAAAACCTGTCAATACCAGATCCACAAGTCTTTGGAATGTTGCAGGGGCTTTGGCTAACCCAAATGGTATGCCCTAGGGTTTCTTTCTTGGCCCTCTTTTGTATCTGAATTTTTATTGGTTTGTTTCCAAAACACAATGAGCGCGTTTGGTACTGCTGTTCAGTGTGAGGGTGCTGTGGGGTGACCAAACTGGAAACCTTACAAAAACTGCAGGACCGAGTGGCTAGAGTCACAGCAAAAAAAGCTTTGATAAGCCTGCTATGACACTATGACGCAGACTAGTTTAAACTGGCAAAAAGTAAGTGATATTGTCAGAAGCGAACTTGCTACTACCATGCACAAATCGTTCAATGGTCTCGTTTCCGAGTACCTTTCCGAATTGTTTTTTCCAAAATTCGACTCAAAATTGAGAAATACTGAAGCTGATCCATCGCTACCCTTACGAAAAACTTACTTTTCGTGGACCTAAGCTTTGGAATCACTTTGAATTTGACGTTGAACAGCCATTTTTAGGAAACAAATCAAAGCAAATGATAAAAATTGCTAATTTAGTTAATGATATTTAGTATTGTTTAGTGTGTGAATATTTTATTCCACCGTCCCCTGAAAAGTAGTTCTAATGGACTGACGGGGCTACCGTCCCTAAATAAGAAAAATGAAAGAATGAAGTGAACCTCTTAGTAGCAATGATCTGCCTATTCGTTTCCGGAACACAGTATGGTCTTGGTCTTTGTCGAACAGGCTGAGCTCCCTGGCTCTGCTAGGCGAGTTGTCCCCAACCTCTCCAATGTCTGTCAAGCATGATGTGCTCTCAAAACTATGAGTCCTGCTTGCCCTTCTTTCGAAAGGTGATTGGCATTTTCAATGAGCATTTCAGCTGGGCTTGCTTTCGTGCCAGGCTGCAAAAAACATTGCTGCGCGTGTTGCTAACAGCTTGAGTAGAAAAGAATTATCACTATTAGCCTCTGTTACAGCAGGGGCAACCAAAATCCCTCATCAGTTTTCACCAAGTGGTGCTCCCAAAAAAAACCAAACCGCAACGATTGCAAGAAACATTTGCTCTAACACGCAAAGGACTCCCAACAGGTAATTTAACTACACAGTTCGAAATAGCTACACATTCGGAAGACAAAGGTCCAAAATCTATCCCTTCTTCATCTGTTCTAAACAATTTTTTCGATAGTCAATAACGACATTTTCTTTCGTAGAATATCATGCACTAACAACAAATCAAACTTAAAATTATCAACAATTACAACAAGCAAATCAAAATACGTTCCTGCTATACATTTCCATTACCAACAGCTGGCAAGTTCTTCCCACCAGCACGAACAAGCGAGATAGAAAACAGAAAAGATTTTTTTCTCATGCAAATTTTCTTTAAAAAATCATAATCAATAAAACTACATTTTGCCCCAGTGCCAACGAATATATCAACATCAATATTATGTATCTTACCTCCAAACTGAATTACTTCTTTTGCCAATCTTGGCCTCTGATTCTGACTTCAGATTTTGAGATTGGGACAGATCTGCAAATCTCTCCGTCACTCTGGTATCAAGATCTGGGCCCTGTCGGCTCTGTAAGGAAGTCTTGATTCATGCGTGCTGGCTGTCTGTTCTGATGGCAATTTCTCTATCGGAACATATGTCCAGGCTGATTGCCTTTGAAACACACACCAGATAATCTTCCGTCTATTCCAGGGAGTTACTGCAATCTCTATCTGTATCAATTTTCTGGATTAAGCCAATCAGAAGTGAAGAGGCTTCATTTTCATCGGACCTCTTGCCAACTGAATTCAGGTGAACTTCCGTTCGCTCTGTTGGTTGAATCACTTCTTGGAATGAATTTGGACAATTTCCAACACCCTTTCCTTTATCTTCAGTTGCATTCATTTTATGCAACTTTCATAGGAAAAGTCAGTCCTTTCGCACACCATCATCCAAACCATCGTGTTATTTCATCACCAATGTGTCCACTCTTTCTTGGAATTCTACTACCGAATCTTTGGGTCCTGTGTAACTTTTTATAGTTTCTGTCGGGCAAGAAATCGTTTTTCTTGGGTGTTGAAGGCGTCCTCCAGATTATCTTTCAGCTTTCATTTATGATGAATTCAGAGAATCTCCAAAAACGCCATTCTGCTCTTCCTGTAAGGTAGCTAAGCAGGCATTATTGTCTGCTGTTGTTTTTGGGTCAACTTGTTAGCTCCTGCTGAAGCATCCCAATAAATTCACAACTCCGAGATATCTACGTCGTCTTTATCCGATAGCGTTATTGTCTAATTTCTTAATGTCTATCCACAATCTAAATCCGTAGTCTGACCTGATGTTTTCTTGAACTGCAGGTATAGCTTCATTAATCTCCTGTCTTACCATGTACATGAAATATAGTCTTAAATTCTAAATTCTACATTATAACGTGCAAATGTATGTATGTATGTTTACATCTATGTACCACGATTTCAATTGTTTGCGCGCTCTCCTCTAGCGGTCAGCGCTACACAATTTTCCTCTTGATCCACCCGTGGGCAGCTGGTACAACTGGCTGAGCAAACTATCTTCGGCCGGCCTCGTCATCTTCGATCCAAAAATAAACTTTATGTTGGCTTCTAGAATCGTTTACACTAGACTTCACGAGACCTCTTCTTCGAACTTGTTGCATGTTTTTAAAAAAAGTCTGTTGGTCCGATGAATTCTCTGTCTGGGTTTGCTAAGTTTTCCACTGTAAAAGGTAAACAACTGATTTCTAATTCAGTTTTCCCACTGCGAGAAGTAAGAGGACAAACTTGGATGATCCGTGTTCACTGTCAATTCCTTTCATCGTTGTCATAACAGTTCCTCAAGTATGCCCGCTGATGTGCACACAATGAAGATAGCTCCGTTACTGCTTATTTTCTGCCACAGAAGACTGACAACGAGACAGTAATTGCCACAGAATTTCGAACTCCACGGCGTGGGTTTCTGCTTGACCAATATATTTTTGATTTCATTTTGACACACATTAGAGTCAGTATTTTGTGTGGTGATGTGCACTTTGTGATTGTCGGGGAATGACTAATTCTGCCCTTGTTGATATGATAAAAGACTTGATTTTGTATGATTTTCTCGAATTTCAGCAGAAACACCGAAGCAAATTCACCATGGTTAAACGAAATAACGAAATCCAAACCCGACAGTTTTAGTTAAAAAGGGCCATCTGATTTGCACGTTTTTTAAATTTGCATCCAAGAAAACATCCAAGAAATACACAATAGGCACTTTCAGTGTAGTTGCAGATAGAAATAGTAGATGCTTAATGTCACTCACCACTGCACGAGAGCTTGGCCTAATCATGATCCAGCTGAATTCGTTAGTACAAAATTACTCAAATGTATCTAGAATTTTAAATGAAAATGTTTCAGTTTTCAGGGCTTAGGCAAGTTAAAGGGACAATAAGTCAGATTAAAAATTAATAAATCGGTATCTCCTGTCGCACAGCCTCAAAGGCGAATTCCTTTTAATATCCGCAGCAAAGTGGAAAAGGCTATCCTTGACATAGAGAAGCAAGGTATTATAGAAAGAGTACCTGATAGTCAGCCAACACCCTGGGTATAGTGGCTGTACCCAAGAAAGATGGTCATGTACGCATATGTGTTGACATGCGTTCTGCTAATACTGCTATCAAACTTGGTGGTCACCTAATACCAACAGTAGCAGATGTGAGCTTGGAGCTTGATGGTGCCCAGTAATTTTTAAAGCTAGATTTAGCGCAAGCATTTCATCAGCTGGAATTGGACGAAGATAGTCGCTATATTACTACCTTCAGTACTCAGCTAGGATTATACCGATACACCAGATCAAATTTTGGTGCTGATGCCAGTGCTGAAGTTTTTCAACATACCTTACAAGAACAATTGTCCAAAGAAGGAACTCATCCGGATCCTCGAAGAGTACAAGATGTTTTCGAAGCCGAAACTCCGAAGAATGTGTCAGAAACTACGAAGTTTTCTTGGAATGGCAAACTACAGTTCCAAATACATCATGCACAATTTTGCAACAGTGGCAGCCCCGCTATGCAACCTTACAAAGCAACATATTGCTTTTGAATGGAATACAACACATCAGAGAAAATTTGCCAACCTAAAACAGCTCTCACTACAGCACCAGTAATGTCTTATTTCGACAAAAGCCATGAGACAATATTGTCAGTTGATGCAAGTCCGGTCCGTCTGTCAGGAATTTATTACAGCGTATCAAGGGCCAAGAAGAAGGGAAAGTTATTGCCTATGCCAGTTGTGCTTTAAGTGGGGTAGAGTGTCGGTATTAAAAAACCGAAAAGCAATCTTTGAGCATCATTTTGGCTATTGAATACTTTTACCTATACTTATTATATGTTGCAAGGTTTACGCTTGTCACTGATCATAAGCCTTTGAAAATCATTTATGGAAGTCCAAAATCGAAACCGTCAGCGCAGATCGAAAGATGAGTTTTACGGCTACAGCCGTATGACTTTCAAGTTGAGTATCGACCAGGAACTACGAATCCTGCTGATTTCCTGTCACGTCACCCATTCAAAACAGCCGTAATTCCACAAACAAATGTAGGCGACAAATACATCGATTAATTTCAGATTATGCAATACCAAAGAGTAGACACCGAAAGAAATCAAAGAAGCCACAGATCAAGATCGGGTTTTAAAAGCATTAAGAGCATCAATTGGACAAAATCAATGGAATGTTGAAACGCCTAAACCATTTTAATGTGTAAACAATGAATTGACAATTGGAAAAGATAATGTTATCCTCCGGGGAACAAGACTCGTCATACCTGAAGTACAGAAGAAAGCACTTAATCTAGCACATGTGAGTCATCAAGGACTTGCAAAAGCCAAAGCTCTGCTCAGGGAGAAAATTAGTTTCCAGGTATTGATAGACTGACCAAAGAAGCGATACAGACACGCCTTCCTTGTCAGTCAGTCAGTCGACAAAGTCCTCCTGAGCCACTTAAAATGACAATAGTCGACAGATATTCAAGATATCCAAATCGTCTGCTCAGCAAAGGCATCTGTTGTTATACCAAAACTGGACAAAATATTCTCTATACATGGAATACCATTGAAAATTACAGCAGACAATAGTCCACCATTCAATGGAGAAGATTGCAACTGCTTGAGCGATTTTAAACGTTATCTGTGACTCATTGGTGTAATATTCAAGCCTTCTACACCCAAGTGGCCGCAAGGTAACGCATATTTTGAGAGGCTTATGCAGCCATTAAACAAAGCCCTGACAACTTCAACAATTGAAGGAAAGAACTGGCAGCAAGAACTGAACAGGTTTCTACTTCAATATCGTTCTACGCTTCATACAACCACAAGAGTTCCACCTGCTGAGCTGTTATTCAACAGAACTATTCGAGGAACGTTACCTAGTCTTAAGCCACGAAAAGTTGTTAATAGACATAAACATGATGTGGAGAACGAGAAAGAAAAAGCTGCATACAATAAATCATATGCAGACGCTCGACGAGTGGCGAAGAAAAGTGATATCCAGGTTGGAGACTGTGTATTAGTTAAGCAAGACAAGCAACACAAACTGATGCCAAAATTCAACAAGATGCCATACAAAGTACGAGTTACAGCTAAAAATAACAATGGTCATCGAATAACTCGCAACGATTCACATTTCAAAAAAATTCCCATTAATGCAGAAAAAGAAACAACAACTAGTAGCGATGAAGATATCATAATAGAGGGATAATCTACAGCAATCGAACATCCACAAGTTGTAAGAAAATCAAGCCCATTGAAGCCTGGGTCTTCAGTTGTAGTATATGGTTTCAGGAATTCTTTCTGTCGCAGTTGATATTCTCTTCTCACACTCAGACAATAAAAAATGTGCCTAGCATCTTACAAAATTTGGCAGTTTGCCTACATACAGAACTGCCATAGGTTCTTAACTGCTATTTTGACCCTCATAACTGAGTATAGTGTCAGGTTGATTTGATTACTTGTCAGATTTGGAAGTAATCACATCCCTAGTCCACGCTCAGCATCATTATAATACAACTTTATAATAAAATTGAGAGTTCTGTATACAACTACCTTGTTTGCCTCATCTGTGTAGGCAGTGTGCATTCGATAGAAAGATCGATTTGGTTATTCACCATCACAAGCAACAACAGCAATAACATTTAGGGAAAAAATCATTCCAACAATAGCAACTGCCCAATACGATTATTGTCGGATGGTATCTTGCGTGTGCTTGAGAAGACTACAAATATTCCAGCTGCTCCTTCCAAGAATAACTTTCTTTTGCCGCACTTGCCAATATCTTTCAAATCTTTGTATAAATACTCCTTTATAGGAACAGATGCCCTCTCCACTTCTGTTTTGATTTTGTCAATCTCAGTCTTAAATTGCTAGTTCTCATTTATTATAATGCACATTGTCAACAAAAGCCAGTGATACTGGAGCATTCCATTTTGTCGGCTTTTATTCTTTTCCAGGACCGGCACTCTCTCTGATTGATTCAACTTTAGCTTGACATATGCATGGTGAACAACTTTCCTCTTCATTTACTAACATTTTGCAGTCACAGCTTCTTAGCACGCCATCTTGGCGTAAAATACTGTAATAATCACTTGTAAACATATGGAATTTTTTGGAATGATGTGTCTTTTTGTGGATGATGAATGCAAAGTGGTTTGTTCCAGTATACCTTTACAAATATCATGACCTTGAATGAACTGTAAAAGCATTGATTTTGTCAAAAATTTGATTTTTTGGTGTTCTCTGTATAAATGGAATGGTTATTAGGGAGATTCCAACCAAAGACCCTTATTTCAAATTCAGAAACCGTCATCAATATAAACTTCATATTTTGGGAGGATGTAATCCATGTCATGCTTGAAAATTTTGATCATGTCATCTGATGCAGTAAATTTCCAGCTAACAGTCTTCAAAGAAGAAACATTCTTTTTGACAACATATTTGAAATGTAACAAGTGGATGGTACATCACATGGTTGCTTTTCAGCTTCTTAGCTCAGTGTTTTGCGGATGCCAATGACCTTGGCAGATTAAGTGTAGCCAGTGTCAGTGGCGTGCTGGCAAAGGGGAGGGGGGCAGGGGGGCAATTGCCCCTCCTGCTTGTCGAGTTTAAGGGGCGCCAAAGTGAAAGTCCATCTACCTGGCCAGGTAGAGTGAGCGAAGATAACTCTATTGAAACATCGCAACGATACTAAGATATCAAATGGAAGCTCAAAGAGCAGGGACCGCGCAGCCATTGGGCTAGGGGGGGGGGCTAGAGCCTACCTACTTTTTTCAAAGATAGGTCTAAAAACTTTCACAAATTTGGAATTTTCAATTTTTTCATTTGAATAAATGAATGACAACGAAGAAAAACAACTTGTACAAAAACAACTAAAACAATTATCGCAACTTCGAAAGATTGCTCTGATAGATCATTATTAGAAATAGCGTTTCTATGAGAAGTAAGGTTCTGTCTTTCATTTTGTTGGATGTAATGTTTTATGCCTCTTTTCATAGTATTTGAAATATTTTGTGAACTGAGCTGTACATTAATGTGGACGTAAAGAGGCAAGTTTTTATTTGAAAGGAGCGTTTTTCGACGTTCTTAATGGCGTGGTCTCAAAAACTTTCCCTGGCCCCCTAGGCTCCCTGGAAAAGGCACTGTTTTATACTTCTCAAGTCGTTATCTTTTATTCCACAAACATTGCTTTTAATTCAAGCATGATTTAAATAAAAAAATTTATATTAATGCCACCATTAGCAATCAAACGGTGGGATAAACAGAAAGCAAATTGATGAGAAGAGCAAGCTGTTATCCTTTTCTGATGACTTGCAGCTGCTATGTTATTCCACGTACCATCTCCTGGATGCATATCCCATCGTATCCCATGCATATCCCATCGTTCATGCTATTGCAGTTGCCATTCCTGTAACCTCATCAACTGCTGAGCGTTCATTTTCCACGTATCAAAAGAAAAGCATAAAACGTATGAACCTCAGATAACAAAACAAGTAGCTAGATTTCTACCTAGTTGGTCCTGGCCGTTGTTGCACTACTAGTTTTGCCTTTTGTGTTTTTATGATGTTTGCGGTGTGAAACTCGGGTGTTGTCATTAGTCCTGTTGTTTGTTGCCGTGTTATCCACCTTCCGTGCTGTTGCATCCTGCCGTCTGTGTGTTTCGTCATGTGTTCCGCTCGTGTGTTGTCATCGGTTCTTTTGTTTAGATTAATTATCGTGTAACGACAACAAAGGAAGGGGCGCCATTTTGATCTTATGCCCCTCCCTGGTATCTCATCCCCAGCATGCTACTGCCCAGTGTACCATGTTTTAAATACTTTCTTGATGAATTTGAAATAAAAAAGGATCAACCATCGTTGTCACCCAAGCATATAGGCCTAATTTGATTTTTCATGTACGTTTGGCATTTACAATATAACAGTAAGAGCCGCAAGAAAGGATGGGGACATCCATTGTGATAAAATTTGACGGTTCACTTACAAATGAATAGCTTGCAACTTTGAAATGTTTTTTTTTGCAGATGTGAAACCTGTCTTACCGTATCTGTGGCTACAAGTCACTCTCGAGTACTATGTCTGTCATTATGACTGACAGAAGATGTTCTCTCCAATTTGAAGTGAAACTGTTTTTTGCTCCTGTTTATTTGAAAATAGTAACATTTATTTCTCGCTTTGATGTCACCATAGTTAATAGAAAAATCCCTGGTTGGGAAACGCGGCGCACATCAAGAGATTATGTTATTGTTCGCTTTTTCAACGGTCACGTGACCAAGACCGTGCACAGCAACAAACACGACCATGCGGAAA
>JAACYV020234532.1:0-18744 GCA_009936425.2 Chrysaora fuscescens | reverse complement strand
GCAATGCTTCACAACGCGTGAATGGATTCATAAATAAATTATTTCGACCAATAAAGATGTATCATATGTACAGGAGCACAATGTT
Organism: Chrysaora fuscescens; assembly: GCA_009936425.2. Lineage (NCBI taxonomy): Eukaryota > Metazoa > Cnidaria > Scyphozoa > Semaeostomeae > Pelagiidae > Chrysaora > Chrysaora fuscescens. The sequence continues at coordinate 18,659 of JAACYV020234532.1, read as the reverse complement.
TTTTTTTCAGTATTTTTAGATAACTTTTTTAGTTATATTCGCGCAATCGGGTGGCCGGTGGCTTCTTTTTAGGGGTTGGCAGGGTTGCAATTGCATTTCAACAAATCTCGTCTCCCGACAATCAAGGAAATGAGCATTGTCTTTAGAAACATCTGTGACTGATGCAGTTGAAAAAACTAGTAGATGTGTCGTTTTACGTCTTCTGTGCAATGGGGGGATTGTAACCAAGTTATAACCACCGTATTTATTTCTAACAGATATCGTATCATTATCGTATTTATTGTAAAGTCCCTGTGTCGTTTCAAACCTTAAATCACTGAAACCTCCTGAAAAAGAACTATTATAATTATCATATTTATTTCTTATGTGCTCGATGCCATTGTGCGACATCTTTGCTGAAGTTCCTTTGTCGTTTCCTCAAATTAAATCACTGAAACCTTATCGAAAATAATTTTTATAATAATCCTATTGATTTCGAACTACTCGATGCCTTCAAGTTTTCGATTAAGGGCCGATGCAATTCTGCTTTTGGTTTTGTTGTGTTTTTGTTTTGTTTCAAATGCTGTTAACCCACTGTGAGAAGACAAAGGATGCATTTGTCTGTTGTCTTTCCAATGTCAATACGATTTTCTGCGCTGCTGCCTTTCCAACTTCACCTAATTTGTGGTCGCCATAACAGCTATCAAGTTGACTATGCATAGATTGTGCGTAAATGTATGTATTATGCCCCTGAAGGACCCAGGATCTAAGTGAGCTGGAGATATGTGGAAATGAGGACCTATATCAAAATCAACCCCTCCGAGTCAAGACAGGTATGAAGGCAGAATTTGAGATAATGGGAAAGCAAGGCAAACCAAAACAGAAAATTTAATTGCATAATTAATAGAGAAGACGAAGGAAATTTATATAAAACGATATAAAGCAAGCTAATTGTTTATGGATTTGGAAGTGGGAAATAACGTTTCCAAAATACGCAATCTGCTCAAAGCAGAAATCTCAAACCGTATTGCGGGAGTGCCTTGAGAAGCCAAGATGAGAATTTACGTTCTATTTACGTTGAGAATCCATGCACAGCTGCAGCAAGGACACTTGATAGCCATCATGGCGACCACCGATCAATTGATATTTGAAAGTCCGCATTGCAGAAAATCGTATTGAAATTTGAAAGGCAGCTTTAAGGAAAGGAAATCAGCATACATACAAACATTTGCGCTTTATCCACTTCCGAAAGGAAATCATGCAAGGGTTATATCAGGGAAATGATGAAAAACATTCAACAATGGTGCTCCAATTCCCCTTTGAGATATATAAGTTTAAAATGTGTGATGATCATGCTAAATCTCTTGCTACAGCAAACTTCTTCTTCAGCAGTGAATAAGAAAACGCTTGAACGAAGATTGACCCTAATGGCAAGATGGAAAAACAAATGAATTGTTAGCGAAGTCTAATTATACAGAGCCGATTAGAAACGAAAAAGAATGTAAATAATACAGATACAGAAACAACTTTTAACAAGTTAATGATGCAAGGAAAATCATTGCATCTATTCAATTACTTTCATAGTCTTAAAACATAGGGATTTTACCATGATAAATTTAACCACGATAAATTACTGCTGCAACGACCTGTAAACTACTTGACTCCCATCATTTACGATGACATAGATGAAGATACGATATTGAAAGCTGCTTTGAACACCAATAGAGCAGCTGGAATATCCTCTTTCAATGCAGACGAATGGAGAAGAGTGATGGGAAGCAAAATTTATGGAACTGTAGCTGACGACCTCCAAAAATGACGCCATCCCAGAAATGACAAAACAACTATGTGCTGAAGATCCCGAATCGATTGAAGCACTAACGGGATGCCGAATTAATTCCCTTATAAAAAATCCTGGTGTTAGACCAAATGGAGTAGGTGAAGTTCTAAGAACAATCATAGGTAGAGCAGCAATGTCAGTCTTAGGCAAAAACATGTTAACTATTCCAGGAAACTTATGTGCTGGCCAGAAAGAAATCGCCATGGCGTGATGCAATTTTATGCTAACAATGCATTTAATTCACGACCAACGCCTCGAAAGTTTGCTTGCTTTCTGTCATTTTATTTACGAAAATTTCCTACAAGTTTCGAGAAATCCTCCAACGAAGTTCTGTTTTTGTTGGCCTAGCCTTCCGATTGTCTCAAATGTTGTTTACCCACTGTTACAAGACAAAGGACGCATTCGTCTCTTGCGCCACGCAGCGGAAAAATCTCGAAATTTTATTCGAGGTTTCAGTGATTTAAGTAAATGGAAACGACACAGACCCTCGAGGACGTTAGAAATGACCCGACACACTACGCGTTAGAAATAAATGTAATAATTTTAATAATTCTTTTTATCGAGGTTTCAGTGATTTAAGGCTGGAAACGACACAGTAACTGAAGCAAAGATACCGCGTTGTGGCATTGAGCACGTTCAAAATACATATAATCTATATTATAACGCGTGAACGTATGTATGTATGTTTCAGGAATTCCTTTGTTTCAAGCTGCCCTAAATTACGGTCGGCGCTCTTTCTTTTTTCTCTTCATTCACCCCTGGTCGTCTGCCCCCACTGCCTGAGCAGTGTCAAAACTATTTTATTTTGTAAACTTACTTCTCGCGGGCTCGCCATCTTCGATCTAAAACGAATTTCCATCTTCGATTCTCTAAGGCCCTTCCGCCATACTGCTGTCGATCTTGCTTGCAGCAAACTCCGTATTTTCGGAAAATTCTTTCTCACCAACAGACCCTGGAAGGTTTGCTCGCTTTATGTCGTTTTATTCACGTAAAATTCCTTTAAATTTTGAAGTAAGAGACGATAAGGTTCGAACGTTTTTATTGGCCTAGCTTTCCGATTGTGTCAAATGTTGTTTACCCACTGTTACCAGACAATGGAATGTCAATAGGATTTTTTTTCTGGTATCTTTCAATGTCAACTGATGCGTGATCGCAATGACAGCTCTCAAGTTGACTGTGGATTTATTGTGCAGTAATGCACGGAGTTTGCCAGGAAATGACCTTCGGACTAAGTGAGCTGGAACTACACAGAATTGAGGACCTATATCAAAACCCACTCATTCGAGGCAAGATTGGGCAGGAACAGAGGGGCCGGGCAGCGGAAAAATGTAAATAATTATGAAAATGATTCTTTTTATCGAGGTTTTAGTGATTTAAGGATGGAAATGACAGAAAACCTTGAGTTAGAAATAAATTTCATACTTATAATAATTCTGCTCTGTTCTCTATCAAAGGTCAATACCATTTCTGTTCTTCTGTCTGTCAAATGTCAATTGATGCGTGGTCGCAACTGACTGTGCAGTAATGCACTGAGTTTGCCGGACAATGATCCGAGAACTAAGTGAGCTGGAACTACGCGGAGTGGAGGACCTACATCAAAATCCACCCCTCTGTGGCAAGAATCGGCATAAACGGAGGCACCATGCAGCAGAAAAATGAAAATAATAAAAATAAATCATTCTTTTTTTTAAGGTTTCGGTGATTTAAGGATGGAAACGACACAGGAACTTCAGCGAAGGTGCCGCGTGGCATTGAGCGTGTTAGAAATAAATGTCATAATTATAACTTTTTATCAATGAGCGAAGAAGTCGCGCAGCGGTATCGAGCGCATTTAAAATATAGATAATAATTAAAACTTCGTTACAATCCACCACTTACCGAAAACGACATATCCACTAGTATATCTAAAATTTGCAACTTGCAAATTTGCTTTTTTAGGAATTGTTATGCTAAGCCAGCGAGATTGTTTATTACTGGAGGTTATGAAATAGCATCGAGCGAAGGTATGACGCAAGGTGATCCCTCTGCTTTGCCGATGTACGCTTTGTGGATACTACCGTTGTTACTGCTAAGCAACAACAAACCTGAGCAAATAGCCAAAAGAATGGCATTCGCTGATTATTTTACTGGTATAGGAAGTTTACAACAATTAAAATCCTAGTGGAATAACATAAAACAATACGGATTTTGTATTGGCTACTACCCGAATCCCGCCAAAAGTGTAGTAATTGTAGAAGAACAACATTTACTAAAGGCAACAACAAACCCGAGCAAATAGCCAAAAGAATGGCATTCGCTAAGTAAGAAACTTTTTTCTGATAGCAAGCTGCAAATTACTTCTGCTGACAACAAACATCTCGGTGCATTGGATGTATTGGAAATGAGACTTTCAAATTCGAATACTTCAAGAAAAAGGCGGACAGCTGGATAGAAGAAATAAAGGAGTTAGCACGGATTACAAGAATGTACCACAGCCTAATCTGCCTTTACTCATGGACCGGAACATCGTTAGAAATTTATCATGAGAACCATACCGGACATTTCTAACCTGCTCGAACCATTAGAAAATGCTATACGCCATGATTTGCTTCCATCAATCCTTAATAGATACACATGCAACGATATGGAAATACGTTTTTTTTTTCACTACCAGCAAGCTTGGAGGTCTGGGTATTTTTATTCCCTCAGAACGCTGTGCCATCGAATATCTCAACATTTGAGATGGGAGCTTCAAGATAGTTGACAGCCTTACCAATAAAAGAAAATGCCTTTTATCCTGATAATCAAGCTTTCCGGGATAGCTTGTATCTTTGATACTAGATAAAGGTTAGAGATCTTCCAACATATTATATTTGCGGAAAGAACTTCTCGATTGAACGTGCCTAGTCTTGTCCCAAAGGTTGTTTCATTAGCATACGTCACATTGAAGTTCGTAACTTCGAAGCTGGCCTTCTTGTGGAATGCCACAAAGATGTAAGAGTAGAGCCTGGTCTGACACCGTTATCAGGGGGGTACATTTCCTCGAAGTACAATCACAACATATGAAGCTTGCGCTGACATTGCCACCTGAGTTTGGGTTAAAGGGGCTTTTCGGACTTTTTCTTTCTCTAAATTATCGAATTTCTCCATTCAAATTCGGACATGTCGCTGATAATAATCATCAATTATTCATGCGTTATTTTGATCTCTTTTGCAGACAAGTGTGATAGGACTAGATAGCCTCCCCATTGATTGTTATAATTCATGTAAATTCATGTAGCTTTTCTTCCGTTTTGTGTATAATGTTAACTAGACGTTGTTTTAATGAGTCAATTTCTAACCTCATCACGAGTCGCACGTTCTTCTGTTTTCTATTTTGCTCAAGCAAGTCTACTGCTCAGAATAACAGGCAGTTTGACCCGGTTATAGTTGGTGGAGGACCCTCTTCAAGATCGTGCACCTTTTGCAGCCGTAGCACATTCTCGATTTGGATTTACGCAGACAATAAAATGGTGTTTCACTGCTCTTATTGCAAAACAAATGGCCACTTTACAAGGCATTGTCTGAAGCGTCCCACGAAGAACTGTCATCCGAACGTATGCCGTGACTTCAATCGCTATGAATTTTCTAAATGTGAAACTGATGGTACATGTGTGTTTAACAGAGTCCATACTTGTTTATTTTGTAATGAGCCTAACTGCAAAGCATATCTTCACATAAATATACAGGATGCTGGATCGCCAAATTTAACGAAGGAAAATTCAAGGATTATCACGACAGTGACAACCGTTCTACGTTCCTGTGTGGAACTATAAAAGATTTGGAAGGCCGTGTCCTAAAATTAAAGACATCATTGCCTTCGACATCGACACAAATCCAACATCACCCATCGAACAGTGGTATGTTGAAGACAGCTTCAGGGATAGATCACAATTTTGTATTTTCAACTAAAATGGAATGTCAAAACGACTTCCCTTCAAATTGCATGATAACACTTCCTGTTGTTTCAATGAATCAAGAGATCACAATGCCCGTCATTCCAGACCTCTCATTATCATCTGTTTCGGCAATCTTCGCAAAAGAAAAAGTGAGCAATCAACAGATGATCACCCCCTTGGACCCAGCTTAATCTGCCATTTTGGCTGAAACTCGTTCAACTCACTTGCATCCTAGTGGAAGTATGATTGTCCCGTTGAAATTTGAAAACAACAGAACATTTCGCTTCAAGATGCTAGTGGTTCCGCAAATCAATAAATTAAGAAACTCCAGTACATGAAGAATGTAGCTATTCTTAAAGTATTTTTGGCATATTACTCGGAAGGTGTTTGAGTAATATTTAAACTTCGTAACATGTCACGGAGGAACAGCTATTGAACACGAAGATTGTAATGAATCGTTTACAACCTTGGGTGAAAATCGGAGTATTCAAAAACTAATAATTCTAATAAACTTTCAGTATTGGACCAAATTCGTTTATTGTATCTTGCATTGAAGACTCTTTGCGCCGTTTTAATCCTTGGTTTAATACGAAAAAAGCTTCAGAGCCAGCAGTAAGGGTGGAACAACATTCTTGCCAGTCGATTTCAAAGATTGCGTTGAAATCGTTGAAATAACCGCAGTGAAACGAAAATTGAATAACCGCAAAATTCACAGTTCCTTCGTTAATCTTGAAATTCGATAATTAGAGAAAGAAAAAGTCCGAGAAGTCCTTGTTAATATTGTGCTTTATTTTCTGACCTTGGCATCCTTTCAGTACTGTCTTGCAATGTTTCTGCTGTACAAATTTTGATATTTAACATGAAAACAGTATTCAATTGTTGCTTGGTAGCAATGTTTGTTTACATTTCTAGACCTGCATGACTGTGGTGCAAAGCTAGGGGTAGTTGCTCATTCATGTCCCTTGTATGAAACCCTTCTTTTGAAGAAGGTTGCAAAGCAAGCACTTGGGGAAAAAATGAACACTTAAATTCAGCATTTCAGTAATTTTATCAAACTAGTGGATGTGTCGTTTTCGGTCTTCTGTGCAAGGGGTGGATTGTAACCAAGTTATAATTATTGTATGTATTTTAAACGTGCTCGATGCCGCTTCGCGGCATCTTTGCTCGAGGTTCTGTGTCATCCTTAAATCACTGAAACTTCGAAAAAAAAAGAACTATTATAATTATTACATTTATTTCCAGCGTGCTTGATGCCGCGGCATCTTAGCTGAAGTTCCTGTGTTGTTTCCATCCTGAAATCACCGAAACCTCGAAAAAGAATGATGATGATTATTATTTTCATTTTTCTGCTGCGTGGCGCCTCCGTTCATGCCCAGTCTTGCCACAGAGGGGTAGATTTTGATGTAGGTCCTCGTTTCTGCGTAGTTCCAGCTCACTTAATTCCCGGATCATTGTCTAGCAAACTCCGTGCATTACTGCTCAGTCAGTGGCGACCACGCATCAATTGACATTTGACAGACAGAAGGACAGGAATTGTATTGACCTTTGATAGAGAACAGAGCGAATGCGTCCTTTGTCTTGTAACAGTGGGAAAACAGCATTTGAAAGAGTGGGAAAGGTAGGCCAACAAAAACAGGAAACTACATCGGCCTTTACTCGAAAAGTCGAAGGAGATTTACTTCATTAAAAAGACATAAAGCGAGCAGACTTTCGAGGCTTTGGTTGTGAGAAATATTTTTTCGAAAATACGCAATTTTCGCGGAAGTGCCTGGAGAAGCAAATATGAAATACGTTTTAGATCGAATATGGCGAGGCCGAGAGAAGTAAGTTAACAAAATAAAATATATTTGACACTACATACAAACATACAAACATTTGCTCGTTATTATATAGATGAACAATGCTCAATTTTCCATCTGAAAAAATAGACAATATCATAGGTCAATGCAAATATTTTTGCTGTTAATTCGTACTTCATATTTTGCCGAAAAGATTTTCCAAAGAGAGGTTTAGTTGAGCCTTGTTTAAATGCATTTACTGATTGAAAATTTAATTTCTAAATATAAAGCACATTATGCTACCTCCTTATGATTCTTTCTGTATTTTGCTCCAGAAAGAAGGCACCTTCAAGCACATTTCCAATATCTCAATATTTCTTTCATTGATACACTATCTTTTGTATATGCTTGATGTGCAAATTTAGAAAATTGATGTATCTAAAATCAAATCATTGGCATAATCAATGTCTTCCAATAAATTTAATATATCATCCCAGTCCATTATTTTATTTCTGTATCTAAAGTAGCTAAATAACAAAATCATCTTCAGATCCAACCCAGGTGAATGTACTTGATGCTGGGTTAACCAAAAAATTGCATATCTTCTGTAATGGCAGGAATGTTTAGTCACAGTTTGCAGTACCAAAAGGCACTAATATGTGGCACTTGTCCTGGGTCTTATCTGACAATTCTTTAACTGCTTCAGAGTATTCTTTCAATCAATCTCAATTCCTTGTATTACCTCTTTTGCTGCAGCAAGCTTGCTACCATTGCAATCAGGCACACATTCTTCTTCCAAGAATTGTGTAACAATATAATTTTGCATGCTGCATTTGACATGTGGCCCTTATTAGTTCATTCATTTGTTTACCCTTTTATTTGTTCTGAAAAGTAGTCTAAAATTTCCGAAATCTTCATAAATATGCACCAAAGCCAAAATTCCTGGTTTTGTTCTTGGCAGGTACAACATCTGATTTTCAAAACAAAATAACATTATCTAGCCAACACCTTCCTTGAATATCGCGGGACACGATGTCAGTTATGAAGCAATATGGTATCATGCCCTTTAACTACTGGTTGAAATATTTTTCGACTCATTATTAACGGTGATTAGTGGAACATGTAAGGAAATGTTTTTTAAAAGATATTTCTTGCTTCTTTGCTTATATAACTCTTCTATCTATTGGGGTCATTGTTATAAGTAATCCTAACGTTTTGCATCGTACCTCAGTAAGGTAAGCCATAGCATTGGCAGAGATTATCCCTTGTTTGCAAGTTTCTTTTTTTGACTATATCAAGGGTGTATAAAATAGTTTTTAGTTTGTGGAAAAGGTTACAAGTTTATACAGGCGCTAGTTCAAAGCATCATTGAATGCCACAAAGCGCTTAAACTGCAAGAATCTACTTGCTCAATAAATAATATGTTTGGACCTTTGGTAAAGTGTGCTTACAGCAGTCTAAAGGGAATTAACAGTAGAATATCTCTTCCTTTAAAAAGTGAAGGCTTTAAGGACTGGTTATTTTGCCTAATGACTGAGAGGCATAATTTAGGTAAGAGTAGAAAGTGTGAGAAATACCTGCGTGAATATCTAGTGATGGCATTATGGTGTGCGGCTGCTCAATAGGAAATAGTTTTAATGCAACTGTTTTCTTAGCTCCATCCTTTTTGTCGTATTTCCTTGTTTTGTTATCCTTTTCTTGATTCATGCAATTTAAATCAAATCTCTATAGGAATCTTTTTATATTTATATCTATATTATATACTATATTATATTTACATTATAAAACGAAATCAAGATGTTGGAAGGGCATGAATGGAAATCTTGTAGGTCCCACTTGAAGCCTTTATATATTAATGTGTTCATTATAAATGATTTGATATAATAATATCCACTAGACAGAGGGGAACAATAAGCTCATCACCAATTCATCAATTAGGTATAATTGGACTAATTACATTACTGCTTCAGAATGAGAATTAGAGCTTATTGAAATAAACTAATTTTTATTTACTAATTTATTTATTAATATTATCATCATTTCTGTCACACACTGACTTCAAATATCGTTCTTCACATAATTTGGTCAGTGGATTGATGTTCTTTTTGAGATTCGGTGACAAAAAGGTCCTCAAATCTCAGGTACTTGTCAGAGGACGTAGCAACACAGTCCTTTGCTATTCAACTATCCTAGTAGCTATCCCAACCTCGTTAAGTCATTTTCGCAATGCTTTTTGTGTTGGTTCTGGTGCCCCAATTATACCTGGAATTACTTACACTTTTTTGTTCCACATTTTTTTTCTATTCTCTTGGTACTTAAATATCTCTTCTCCTACCTTTTCATCAACCCTGGTACCGTATTGGACAGCGAAGTCTATAGTCTGACCTCTAGGTTATCTTTCTTGTTAACTATGACCATGTCGGAATTTTTTTTTATTTATGTGGTCTGTTTGCATTACAAAAGTCCCACAATATCTTGTACTCATGTTCATACCATGCATCCTATGTGTCAAGACTATATTTCCTGGACATCTCCTAGCGTATCATCTCCCTACCCAATCATGCCTGTGTTTATACTCTTTTTGCGCCATTTTACTGCATGCGCTTAAGAGGTGATCGATGCTCTCATCTGCTTTACCACGCATCCTATATTTTGTGTTTTCTTGATTCGTATCAATTTTTGCTTTCACTCCATTCGTCCTCCCAGCCTGTTCTTGAGCTGCCATTTTGAGGCTCTTCTCAATCTACACCCTCTTTTAGCCATAATGAGGAACTGCCCATGCATCACTTCCTCTTTCCAGTTCGTTATCCTTTCCTGCCTATTCCCTTCTCTTAAACTCAATCTCTGTTTCAACGGAGACGTTGGCGTTGTTTTAAATCACTTCTGATTAGCCATGATAGTAATAAAAAACTTTTACGAATACGTACGAGAAAAAAAAACAAGTGATCTAGCTTTAAATATTACAATCATAACAAGGCACACGATACGGCATCGTAGATAAATAGCATGCACTGTTTATTGAAAACGCCAGTGAGGCGCTAACAGCGCAAGGCATGACACGAGATCGTTGATTCGTCGAGAGAATACAGACCCCACATTTCTCTATGCTGTGAGATTATGTGGAAATCGAACGTTTTACAGTAAGCGGGGCTGTAGAAAGCATGCGGATGCGAAACATCGTTGGTATTATTTCTTTGGTGAAAGGCCATCTGAAAGATTAATTGAGCATTTCAAATGTCTTTTCTTCATCGTATTGAAACGTTCAACCTTTTTAACCTTGCTAGCGCATCCCATGATGCCCCGAGCACCGATTTTAATAGTCGAAGGTTGCAAAAAAGACCTTGATCCGATTCGCTGTGCTGTACCTAATCCTAATCAAAGTAGAAGTACCTATTTACAACTACTGGACTCGAATAAAAAGTTAAGCTTTAAACAGAAAATGTACAACAAAGTCATTTGAAACCATTTGCTTGTCATGGTAATCACTTTTCTAAATACATTGCCATTTCTTATTTTCTCTTCTTTCTTGTTGTTCCGCTGGTCTTTAGTTGATTGAACTCTTTTCAGCTTCCTTTGCTAGCAATTTTGATGTTTTCTTTTAGTTGACATTCTGCTGAAAGCAACGGGTGATGCGCCAATTATGAAAAAAAAGAAATGGGCAGTTGATAGAAATAAACAGGTCTCGTACTTAATTGACTTCATTAGGAAATACATCAAGTGTGACGCATCGGAATCCTTGGTAAGATTTTTCAAAAAAAGCTTTTTTCATTTTTACTTGATAAATTTTTTTAGCGATGTAAATTGAAGCTCCAATTTTAATAATTATTTCGATTAATTGAGCCCATGGAGGAAATTCGAATAAAAATTGAGTTTTTTATCCTGCTAATTGTGGTTTGTTTTTTTGTGGCTAATGTTTTTGTCAAATTTTTTTGTAAAATTATTTTCATTCTCTTGGCAGTTTCTTTATATAAACCAGACGTTTGTTCCCTCGCCTGACCAGTTGATTAGCAATCTTTATGAGGTAAGATTGACCAGTTATGACAACGATCTTATTGTGTACAGTGCCTACTCTGCTTAGTAGAGTTGTTACTCCTTGCATAAATGACTGAAAAGCTTTTATATTTACCTGACGTATATAACTGAACACAATTATCAGAATTTAAAGCTAACAGTAAAAACGAACTGCCAAACGCAAATCTGCTCGAATGATTTTTCATATATTTTCAGTGTTTTGGTACAGATGGCAAACTGGTTCTTCATTATTGTAAATCTCAAGCTTGGGGCTAGCTGTTTGAAGCTTTTATTGTTAAACAGCTTCATCGTAAAATGCAAATACTGGGCCATGTTAATTGTGGACTTAAATGGGACTGAGAACTCCAAAATGTAATTGATGAAAAAAAACCGAATGATTACTCGAATCTTACAGTGAATGAATTGCAAAATGTATATCTTAAAATGTTGCTAGTTCCTTTTTTATTAGAAAATAGTGTTAAATGAATACGAAAGTATTTTCCGCAAAGTTGTTACTATTAACGCAAGAAATTAATTAATTGATTCAATATTGTTGATGGTTCCCCCCATTTACTTCTTAACTGCTCGAATACTAAATTCATGCAATATCATTCATACCGATAGCAAATAATTGCTTATCCATTAACGAAAAGAAAAATCCAATGAGATATGATTATGTAGGTTTCGTTCTTCGGTATGCCCACCTTTTAGGGATCCATTTGATTTATTATATTCAAAGGAACCAATAAGCCCATACTCTGAGTAACAACATTTGGTAAGAAAGACAATTTCACGATCAAGTGATATACTATAAAATGATATTATCAGCCAAATTATTACTGTTACTATAGTTTCAATGGGATATATATTATTTTATAATGACTGATGTCGGTGCCACCTTATTTCAATTATATCAAATATAAACTGATCTACATTCAATTAGATAAGAAGCAAAAACAGGTTATCCTTTTTTCCAGAGTAATCTCGTTTTTTAATTCTATGACTACAATACTTCTGCAAACATTCTGTATTACACTGCTTCACAAACTCTTTGCTTTTCATGCTTATGATGTGTTTCATAGTCGGGATGGGAAATTGTTTTATCTAATTTTCACTCACACTGGGGTAAATTGAATCGACCAAAAATGTTCATTTCAAACAAGCAAGATACAGTGATAAAGCCTAAGTAAGTGGTGATCAGCATTAAGCCAGCTGGCCATCTTAGCTTCCATCTGCTTATACAGAATATAAACAGCATGGCAACAACACTGCCAATCAGGATGAACACAGTGAATTTAATACTGCCACTCATGATTTGAACTGAATCCCCATGATCGGTTATCAAAGTTTTCATCATCCAAGGAAGGCCAAGTCCAAGTAAAATGTCGAAAACGTTACTACCAATGCAGTTGGAAACGGCCATCCGCCCTTTGCCATGCCTAGCAACTATAATGCTTGCCAGTGCATCTGGCACGCTTGCACCTGAAGCAATCAAGACAAGTCCCATGACAATGTCTGGAACACCAAATGTGTAACCAATGATTGTCACCATATAAACCAGCAAATACGAGAACGCTCCTATGTAAACCAATGAACACACGAACGTCAAAGGGAACCATTTACTCAATCTTGGCTTGCTTGCATCAGGTATTGTCAGCCAAAACAGTATTACGATAGGTAGTCCAAATAACCAAAGCACCCTTCTGACTTTTCCTTCTGGGGGATAAAGATCAGCATAACACTTGTTTTCTTCATCGTTTCCCACGCAAGCTGTATCTGTTATTATCACTTGTATCTGGTTACCATTTGTTATGAACTTTGCATTACCATTTTCTTCAGATTTTTCGTCATCCGGCGTGCACGGTTCCAGGGCTTTGAGTTTAGCCGCATCTATTGTTTGATCTCTGCTTTTAGATAGGATAGGTGTTGTTTCAAGAACTTTTTCTTGGCTCCTTGCTACCGGAAACATGTTGTAGAATGCCGTTTCTATTTTCCCACTGTGGTACATCATGAAGATGTAAAGACCATATAAAGCCACAAGGGACACTGCGTCATACCAATTTACTTCGCCATCCATGCAAATTGCAGCTAATGGAATTAGAGTTAGTGTGTAGAAAGCTGCGTCTCGAGCGATAGGATAAACATCTATTACCAATACGTTAGGTGATGCAATGATGCAGCATCCAATCACGAAGAGAATGTTGAACACAGCTGATCCAATGATCGTCCCTACTCCAACATCATCCTTTGCGACATAAACCCCAACCATGGATGTGAACAGTTCAGGGGATGAACTTCCTATAGCCATAAAAGTTGCACCTGCGATCTCTGGTTGTATATTCAATTTCTCAGTTAAAACTTCCAGTGCTGGTACGAAATATGTGTCACAGAGATATGCTAAACATCCAAACACATAGAGCGCAGCAAAGATGTGGATGAGGACACCTCCTTTCTCCCTATTCTCCTTTCCAACAAGATCTTCTGGGAATTGGTGGATAGCCAAAGGAATGCACATTTCTCCACTTGTATGGTTCCATCTTCTCAGTTTCCCTATATTGGCTATACCCTTGCTAGTTTGATTGTTGATTATTGAATCATTATAGATTTCTGTAGTCACTGTTGTAGCAAACGTTAGTGATGTTATATCCATCTTGCCGAAAATGATAGTGGCAGCTTGGCTGGCCTGTGGTATCGGTCTTTCCTATCCTTACCAACAGACTGTTGATGAAAAAAGCTAATTTAAGGTTTCCAAGACTGACTTTTATATTTTAGGGTGCCTGCTGTGCCTAGCTGGAATAATTAACGTAATCTTAATTTTGTAGGTCATAGATTATCTCGACAAGCATTGTAAAGGATGCTACCCACTGTAGTAACGACAGTCAAGTGTTTACACTGCACTTTTTCAAAGGCGAATCTGCTGGACTGTCTATCCTTCCGTGGGATATGTTTTGGTTGCTCTTTTACTGATAGGTCATTTCATACACAATTGCTTCTTTGTTAACCTTGTGCTGCTTGCATTACAACTATCGACTAAAAGATTTTTTCTGGTTAGGGTTTAAGTTTTGGGCATTTTTCATCTTTTAAAAATAGACAGACGGGGCAAATATATATGTTTAATTGATCAAGAAAGGCAAATTTGAAATCTCACTTTGACACAAGGTCATGACCCGATTTTGAAAAAAAATCTGTTTTGACAAACGTGCCCGTTTGGGTCAGTTGATCTAAGTTTTATTGCAATGTTGAGGGAAAATTGTAAGGTACGCCCTTATACTTGCTACTCTATTGGCCTACTGCTATGATTCTGGTAGATGGCGGTTGCCCTTCCAGCCAATTATTAGTTCGATACAAATTTCCGTTTAGCAGACTAGCAACTAAGCAATGGTATTTAGCAAGAGTAGGTAAATTACAAATATAAAATTAAACTATGAAAATTTATATTAACTTGTGCACGGTGTCTGCTTCACCTACCAATAATCACATTGTCTGCATCCCATATGTGTGTGTTTAGCTCCCATAAAAGGAACTAAACGAAATAAGAAAGATAGGAAAAGGACACCAGTGTAAAATGTGGACCAGAGCTCACTGCCCCTATCGAGGGTTTCCTTCGGGCAGCTTGTCGTAGCTTTAGTTGTTTCCATGCTGTTCAACATTCATTCCCGTTCGTTGGACCTAGCTCTGCGTTATTCTCATCCTGCGCGAAAAAAGCTTGGTTTGTTATCAGTGCTATCCCCGTTTCTATAGTTTTGAGGTCGTCTTTTGGCAGTTAGTCACCTTATATTTCAATTGTAAAGATCTGTGTTTGCCTTCTTTTTAAAAAGGTAGGAACAAAAGGTGTGAAACTTTCAATTGAAAGGCGTCTGATAGGTTGTTTGCCTTGAAACTAAAGTTCATCTCACTCAAACCAAAGCTTTTTTTGTTATCTTCCAGGGACCAATATTGCTACCACCAAAAACGTAAACTAATACTTTGACCGAGGTTGCCATGTGGTACTGTCGAGCGAAATATCTCCTTGTTGGGTTTCCCTTATTTGTTTAGCAAGATTCTGCTATTATTCGTTTGTCCCCCCATTGTTGGCAGATGTGAGCCTTGCCTTGATCTGTTTAAGTACTGAGCGGGGTTATTATGATTAGTAATTTTATACGGGGTGATCCTCTTTGAACAGTTATTCTGTTGGCAGCTACTTATTGACTATTGGCAGCCCGGAATATCCTCCAAATCATAATAATTTATTGTACTGGGTTTTTAATTTGAACACTTTGTATGCAAATGAGAACCAAGCTGTGCCAATGGTCAAACACGATACGTTATTTGTCAGAAACAATACGCCAACGGTGCATGGCTGCCTTTTTTCCAACTAATGATTCTAGAGGGTAGTAAAATTGCACAACCCATCCTTTGGGTGTCTTCCTCCTTGCCTCGTGAAAAAAGCAATCGTCAGCATTTTAACTTTGTCAGGATGATAGAATAAACTGAATTTACTCTAAAATATCAATTTTTGGAGCTGCTCTTGGATATATAGTATATTTCGGCCAGGGTCTCCTTTAGATGATTCGTTTTCAATGCAGGTTGTTTGCAATAGTGCTAGCGAATCCATCTACTACTCAATATTATATCTTAAGTCTATCTGGTCTCAGAATTTCCACTACTGTACGTCTCGGATTACATTACACTTTAATTAAAAAAACAAAGCAAAACAAGTAGTTTACAAAAGCAGCCAAATTACTAAATTAGAAATATATCAGTCTAACGTTAAAATACCGTATACGCCCCAACATGCTCCCTGCGGATGATAAACCACGTGATCAGATAACGTTCCATGTTACACTGGATAATTATTTTACTTACTTGAAGACGTCCTTAGGCATAATGATTTAAGGCACTAAGTAGGTTATATTCTTTATTGAAATTTACTTGCTTTTTTATTCAAAACTGTTTAAAGGACATGTGACACGGTTTTTTTACCCTATCATTTTATTAGTTTATATGTTAGAAAATCTTCCAAGTGTTGATTCTGTATGTTTTCCCGATTTAGATTAGTCAAAGGGGGCCAGAGTAGCCATCCTTAGTGTTTTACCTTATATGGTGTTGTGACGTACAAGTTCACAGGTCGACTAATTCCTTCCTTTGCTTGTGTACGGGTTTTTCGGGTACCATCACGGGAAAGGCTGATAACTTTTGTTAACGATGAACAATTTTAAATCGGCTTAGAATTGAGTGAAAATACATCCTCAGCCATGGTTCCATACCGATTTCAACCCATTTCACGCGAGAGTTCAAACGTAAAAACGAAAGTTTCATCTTCGGACTCTGAAGAGGAGGATGAAAATGGGAATGGAGAGGGACAACGGGACGGTGATAGTGATTGAGTTCAATAAATATGCATAACAATAGGTGATAAAAATTGCAGTTGTATAGGGAAAGGTGTAGTATACTCAAGTCTAGACTAGAGAACACACAGACATGATTTGCATTATGAAATTGAAGGTAAGGGACGACAGTGATGGGCCTAGAATATTCTTCAAGTCCTCAATAAGTACGAAAACATCGACTTAAGCCAAAATAATGGTTGATCTAACTACTGTACAGCTATCATATACAATATTAAATTTAATGTAACAAATATGTAAAATTTTATCAAAACATTGATTTCGTGTCAGGCAAGTTGAACCTCTATTGTTGTTATATCTACGGGTCCGTCGCAAGAATACAGAGTAATTGCAGAGTTTACCTTTAAATTCGTGAAACCCCGCGATCATTCTCGAAAATATCTCATTTCAATTTAGTTAAACGATTTCCAAAAACTTGTTTTTCATCTCGCATTTGCCCAACTGTTTGTTCGAGAACAAAAATCGAAGAGACGGCATCCGGTTTCAGCTCCGTGTTTAGATTTATAAAATAACTAGTAGCTGCTTAGTCTGGATCTTTCACAAAAACAAATCATTTTTTGCGAACGATTGTTTTTAATACTCAACCTGTTAAAAGGAGAGACCAGCTGAAATGAAGCGGAAGTGCCTCGACCAGCCAACATCGCAATTTGTTTTCGATTAAAGATGGTGATGCCGGGGGAAAAGGTTTACACAATAAAATAGATTCAACACTACTAAGACAGTGGGACACCAGTCCAGGGGTAAATTGAGATGAAAATTGTGGAGCGCCAACGGCTAGAGGGGCGGGGACGAACAATGGAAGTCATGATACAATTAAACAGTCGCTATCTCAAACTCGTTTATCTCGAACAACTCGCTATTTCAAACAGATTACCCTTTCTTCGTTTTCCTATAGGGCTTAGTATAGAAATATATTAGTTGCTGAAAACTGTATTAGATGCTGTATCAGAAAACACATTGTCATCATAGGTAAAGAATAAAGAAAAGATTAAAAAAGCAGTCAATGAAGGACGTAATTTGCAGCGAAAGAAAATCAGGCATGCGGACAACTACAAACTGGATAAAGCTCTAATGAAATGGATTTCAACTCAAAGAAATGAAAATATCCCCATAAATGGTTCGCTGCTGATATGTTAGTCGACAGAATACGCGAAGAAACTTGGCATCGAAGGTTTTAAAGGTTCCACTGGTTGGCTTGCAATATGGTAGGGAAGGCTCGTAAATTCAAGTAGCTAATAACAAGGAAGAAAAGAGCCCTTGCCGAAAAATGAAAAAATATGCAAACAGATGCGCGTGCATAGATGTATGTACATAAATCAAGGAAATGAATGCGCGCCAGCCGCTACCATAGCGCGTTTAATTATTTTCAAGAAGAGAATAGTTGAATAATAGACAGGGAAATTCTCACAGAAAACTAGCAAACAGGGTAACCGAAATTTTTTCTTTTGATAGGTGTTCCTGGTGGGTCTGGGTGTTAAAATCCGCCAGGGGCCCAAAAATTTGGGGGTATGAAATCACGTGATTGCCTACGTCATATTTGGGGGATCAATAAAAAAAATGTCTTCAAAATTTAAAATAAATAACATAATTCGAAAGAACATTTAAAGCTAAACAAAAATGACTTAGAAACCAATTTAAAAAAAATAATATTTCGAGAGCTACAAGCTCTGAAAGTTTTGGGTTATGACGTCATGACACCAGACAAAAATCTGTAAAACATCCTTTCTCGGTTTGTTGTTCATGAAAT